>VWZP01001408.1:1314695-1554934 GCA_013396995.1 Dicaeum eximium | reverse complement strand
AAAAATCCAAAAATTCCAAACCCAAACCAAAATTCAAACAAAACGAGACAAAAACCCCACCCAGTTTGTATTAAACTCTCATTGAAAACCTATGTATCTCCTGCTGTTTTCTACCATTAAACAGCTCAAATGCATTTCTCTCAGCAACATCCCCTCTCCTGCAGGACTGTGACATAGGTGGAGATGGTCACTGTGGGACTGGATTATTTTCTTGGCAGAAGTGGTTATGACGTACTTGCTGCTACATCCTAAGGTTTGTGAGCATTCCTTGTCCTAGCTGGATCTACACCCCAGAGGGACAACTGAGGAATTACTGCAGAAAGGCAGGAGCTGAGCTGTGGATTTCAGAATTAGCTGCATTTATGTCCAAGGGATGAAATGCTTCAGTAACTTTTGTTTCATTGCACATTATTTCCTGTTTGTATTGAAGCTCATAAAAGTAAGCAGAAATGCCTAAATTATAAAAATCAAAAATTTCTAAAGGCAAATCTTTACACTCTTAAGATAAATTTATGTCCCATGCAACAGTTAAAGAGCTACAAACTGTTTAAAAGTGTGAAATTCTCAAAGTTCCCTCATTTTTTGGTTGTTCAAATGATCTTTGTGCACAGTTCCTCACCATTCCTGGAGAAGTGAAGCTGGACTCTTAGCAAATGCTTAGCAGACAAACAAGAATTTTGTCACTCTGACAAAATTTTGTCACTTTGACAAAATCTGATTCTGAGCCACAGGTTTAGTAAAGTAAAAGAGAAAGGGAGTTGTTGTTTATCAAGGCTTCAAACAAAACACAAGTGTGCCTTCCTTTCTGTGCTAATTCTAGGAGGAGAAGGAAGTCAACACGATTAATGGCTGATA
This sequence comes from Dicaeum eximium, assembly GCA_013396995.1. Taxonomy (NCBI): domain Eukaryota; kingdom Metazoa; phylum Chordata; class Aves; order Passeriformes; family Dicaeidae; genus Dicaeum; species Dicaeum eximium. Next base: position 1,554,079 of record VWZP01001408.1, on the reverse strand, counting down.
ATTATAAAAATACTGTGTTACTTTATATAGTGCAGCATATAGCTTTCATAAACATTAAAGATGTTTCATTCCACTCCTTTCAGTCAAGTCTGGATAATATGGTATACTATCTTTGTTAGCTAAATCTGTAGTTAGATTGAAGACAAATGAGTATCAGAGTACTAAGCAGTTCCCAAGACCATTAATGAGAAATTATTTTTTCTNATATATATATATATTTCTTTTTTTCATTTCAGGAAGCACCATGCACAGGGTATATACAGAAATCAAAAGGAGGATACTAAAGCTCACTGGCCAATATCTGATTCAAGACTGAAAATCCTATGTCCTGAGCATAAAGGTTCAAATTCAGTTACACCTGTGAAACAACATTAAGTACTCTAAATAAATGTAAAGCATGAATTGCATTACAAAAATATAATAATCTGACCCCTGAAATATTCTGATCCTTGAAAACAACATGTCACTGCTAACAAATCAAAACCATCTGTTTCTACAACATTAATTGGTCTTAAGAGCAATTTGTTGTGGAGGCAAACTTTTAAAAATTTAAGAAAAAAAAATCATCAGGATGGGACAGAAGGTAACAGTGGGGAAAAGAGCTCAATCCCAGTATCTGGAAACCAACTCACACATTTTCTTCAGCTCACTGGAAACCTGACAAATTTGTCAGTTTCAGAAAAATACTTTTTTTTCCCCCAGCAAAACACCTATAAGTAAATAACAATGAATTCTAAAAGAACACCCTGAACCATTCTGTATCCACAAGTTATGCTGACCAATGCTTTCCCCCCCCTCACATTCATCACAAAGATAAAGGCTTTTCTCCTAAAAGGCTAATTAATTTAAACTTACCAGATTATCAAACTTTATTTAAGGAGAATATTGATGCTAACAAATAAAGAAAATTTAAACCACACATATCTTATTAGTTTACCTACTACAGAATGCAGGAACCATAAATAGGAGTCACCACTTGAAAATATGTATTTGTCCACACAGGTAAATGTGTATGGCAAATGTGTTTTTCTTTGAATGATTATGTTTACTGATTTATATCAGTGAGACATGAAAAACATTTCCAGTGAGCTCAATCCTACTTCCCTGAGAAAAAAACCACAAACAAGGAGCAGCACCAGCTGCTTGGCAGGACTGTGCTGGAATGATAACACGGTCTCAGAGCACTCTTGCTCAGGCCATGGAATTAATTACTGGTGAGTAATTAATTCAGCCACAGCACTGCCAGTCGCTTCACCTTGCCCAGCAAACAGCCTGTTCTGCTCAGGGTGCTCACTGCCTCCATGCAGAGCTTCTCCAGAATTTGTTTTGCATGCACGGCACATCTCGAGCAATATTGGAACTAAGGAGTGACCATGACAAACTATGAAATGTGAACAAGGACAATTTGATACATCACTAGCATAAAGCTCTGTACTAAATCCACCTGAAACTGAGCAATAAGCCCCATTTTATTTAATAATACCCACCCACTAATTTGAGTGAATCTTCATTAGCGATCCAGTTCTAATTAGGAAATTAACATGAACTGGTTCTATAGTTCTTCCTGCAAAACTCTCATCACCATCCAATTTAACAGACTCTTGTTCATGAAAAGATGAGTTTCTAAGTTTCTCTTAGAAACTTATTTCTAAGAGAATGGAAAATGATCAATATGAATTTAAAAAAAAATCAAAGGAAGGGGACAAAGAAACAAGCTAAAATTATGCAAAAGTCTTTTTATACAAAGTGACCAAAGAATAGCAACCAAAAAAAAAAAAAATTAACCCAAAAGCCAAAAAAGAAAACCAACAAAACCACACACCCAACAAAGCCACACCACATCAAAGAAGCTCAACCACAAGCTCCACTGTAACTGTGTGATTGTGTAGGTTTCTACACTTCCTTGGATAATGTTCCAGATTTGCTGGAAATCTGGACAGGACTCTCATGAGAACAGACTTTCTCATGATATTTTAGATACTCCCAGGTTATAATTCTGCCAGGAAAAATGCAAGAGCAGCCTTTTTCCATAGTAGTTTTGTACTTGGATTCCAACTCCAGCAAAAGAGAAGGAACTGCAGAAATGTGCAAACTTAGAGAGAGATCAGTCACAAAACTTTCCCCATTCCTGACCAGTGCACAATATGGTACAGCCTGAATTTTGGCAAAGACACAAGAGAACTCTGATTTCATTCAACTCACTTCAGCCTTTTCTAGTTTTGAAAAAAAGTATTAATTGGTGCTATTTCAAACAAACACCTTCCAGGAGCCACAGAGCTATTCAGTTTGCTACCAAATGGTTTTCTAATGAAGATCAAGGATTTCTGTCTGTCTTGAGCACTGTGTTGTGAGCTGAACAGGAAGGATTCCTGCAGCTTACAGATATGGCTGGTAAATAAAACAGGATGTTAACAAAGGTTAGCTTCCTCACACAACATAAGGAAAATAAAAAATTCACAGTTGGAAGACTGTGAAAAGGGATCTTCCATCAGCAACAAGCATAACACGCTTGCTACAGTTTGGAAGGGAAAAAAAAATAGCCAATGTAACAACTGATTTTCTGTTACTCCTTAATGCTGGCAACAAAACCAGAGGCAGTTTCATTCGTGAAAACAATGACATAACCACAACTTCCACACATATATCTTGCACTTCTTTGCAAGAGATGCAGCTTAGAGACAGGTACTCTGAAAACCAAGACAAAGTAAGTTTAAAGGTCTTCTGGGAGAAGAGGTTATTGGCCCAATCACCCTTTGTGTTATAGGTTTGCTTATATGCTTTGTTTTATTACAACATATACCTTCTGGTTTTATGGGGAGAGAACAGTAAGTTCTTCCAGAGGGTTGCAGAAAAGGGGAAATCCTTTATCTCGACATTTGTGGATACAGACAGCTTTGGAAATGCAGCTTGGGAAAGCCCAAGACTCTTGGAGCACAGGAAAAGGAATGAAGACACATTTGGATATTACATAGAGAGTCTGGTAGATGAATAGGCAATAGGATCTGAGGAACACAAAGCAGAATGAAAATAATTATTTCCATCTCTTGAAGTATTTACCTTTTCAGCTGGGAAAAAAGGTCTAGATACTGGCAAATTCCCAGGAGCAGCACTGGTTTGTCTCTGAAAACTCAGGTTCTGCAAAGTGGGGCAGGAAGGGCAGCTGAATCTCTTCAAACAGAAATTGCTAGGTAAGTTGGTGCCCTTCCTGTTAAGCACAAAGGCCCCCACACACACAGAATCCATATGACCCATGACATCACCAAACACTGGGAGTTGTTAACCAAATGCCCAGTGTCAGGAAACAACTATCTGTCTGTGACAAACTGAGTTCTTCCCTCTCTATAGGACTGGAACTAATTTATTTTCTATCCAAGTTTGCTTACAATCTTTCTCTCTCTCATCAAAAGGAGTGTTTTCAGCTGTCATTTGCAGGATATCCTTCTGGAAACCCCAAATAAATTGGTTTTAACTTGCATTGTGGTCTCCTTACTGGAATGATAGTCACCCAATAAACTAGTGACCTTCGAAATGGTCACCCTCCAGGAAAACACCCAGCTGATGTAAAAATTCATCACCTGTAATCCAATTGTCATCTTCAATGTTCTGAGTATTTAAATGTTTGCTTAAGGAAGTTACCAATGGATTCTGGAAACCCACATATATTTCTTGGAGATTTTTAAGTTCAATAAAACTGCTTGCATTCATCCACGTAAGATCACGTGGTGTTTTAGAAGGACACCCTAACTATTGTGCTGCAGTTAATTGGAACACGAGTACTGTTGATTGGCAGTAATTAGTTGCTTTATTTTTACTCTAAGCAGTGCACACGGCCCTTCCTATACTGAGTGATACATTAATTTTTTTTTAAACAGCTACAAGTAACATTAGATGTGGTAAATAACTGCTGAGCACCCTCTGAATCTCACCTTTCAAAAGTAGGAGTGCTGTGGACCCAGTGTACAAGAAAATTTTCAGCATCACATACTTACTCTTCAATATTTCCTGCTCATCCCTAGTTTATTCCCCCCTCATTTTTAAGTGCTTTTAAATTGTTGCTGGATTTGCAAACCTTTGACCATGCTTCGTGCTCTGAGCATCATCGACACAGTCCCACTAAGATGTGGATTTGTCAGCGTGCCCCTTGTAACTTCAAGGATTTTGTGGGATTGAACACTCAAAAGCCAAAAGGCTGAGGAGAAACGATTGGTCTCTAAGAAGCCATTTGCCAATCTGGACAAAAGCAAGGAGCAGCACCAACCCCCATCTTGCCCAGTGTCACCTGGTGTCCGTGGATGTCCCTTGCTCTGTGAGGCTCACAGGAACATCCCTGCCCTGGCCTCGCGTGCGGAGCAGGCAGCCACAGACACGAGGGATCCTCGGCTGCCAGACTTCCCCTCTCAGCCCTGCTAACCTCAGCCCTGACCTACAGTACCCTCAGCTTTCCACTCCTTAGACTCTATTGCACAAATATAGCCCAGGAGTCCAAATCGGGCTGTGTTTATTCCAAGAACACAAAGACAACCATTTTCACATCTGAGAAAATGACGTGTCTTGATAAAAAATTGAAAAGTTTTCATACAATGCCAAAAACAAACGCAGTTTTCATCAGCATCCCAAATCCCTGTGGAATGGTTTCTAGTCTATTCTACTAATTCCTGGATCCCTATGCCAAATTAATGTCTTCCCAGATTTGACTGAATCCTCTCTTGCTTGAACTCCTTATTTCACATTAGCTGGAAAACTTCTCCAATGTTTGCAACTGTGCCCATCAGCAGGTGTCTTTCAGGCAGAAAGTTAATTTAACTGCACACAAACAGTCCACAGTTGTTGCTTCAACTAGGTGCTCTTTTTCCTCTTTGCCTTTTAAATCAAACTGAACATTTGGATTCCAAGTGTTGCAAACCATGGAAAATATCCTCTATGTCAGAAAGCACCACTGCAAATAAGCTGCTTTCTTTTCAAAATTCAAAAGCAATATGATCTTTTAAATGATCTACCTAAATTTTCCAATACAACAGCCTCATCACAAGATTCTGTGCTTTCATTTTGCTAAGTATATTAATGCTAATTTGCAGTTTGACAGTAAAAAAACTTCCTGGACTTTTTCTTTTGTGTCACTACCAACGATGATACATAAAATACCCAATACTTAAAAAATCCATACATTTATTATAAATATCAAAAAGCAGATTTCCAGAGCTATTAGGGAAAAAACTTCACCTCATCAAATTGACCTTTGCTAGAAAATGAGCCGCCCATAGCCTTACAACACCAATTAATAATAGGGTGCTGACAAATAAAACAAGCTGGTAAATACGAACCTTGTTCATAACAAGATTGCACAAGAAAATATACTGCAATGACCCTGTCTGAACATCCTGTAATAGCCCATTGTTCCTCTCTATTACTGTCATTCAGCAATTTTTTTTTAATAGCGGATGCGTGGCAGCAGAGGAACCAACGCAACGTGGGACTGCACGTGCACAAATCCTGCCCCATCCTGGAGGTGAGGAGACAGCCCTGGCACTCCTGGGCTGCTCACTGGATGTGGAGAGCTGCACAACAACCCCACACCTCTGCACAACTTGAATGAGACTAAAATATCTAGCTCTAAGTGCCTTAATGATTTGAGAACTGAGAAGAGAGTAGAATCCTTTTACCTGTAAAGGGCAGATTACAGGAACAAACAGTGGAAAAGTCACAGGCTTAAATTTTGAGAGATCATTGAGTCTTTTAGTCAATACATGGTAGCAGAAACAGGAGGTATCCTTCTGTTCCACAGATGAAGAGGAAAGGTGGTAATAAAGATCTTCCATGTGTGACAACTGGGTATTTCACCTGCTCTCTGTACGAGGGAAGATGAGATAACTTAGCACTGCAGTTACTGACACCTTAACTCGACCACAGACTGACATCCAGCATCTGGTTTTGCTATCTAAAATACTGAATAGACAACGAATTCCATAACCATACCGTGAATGCATGTCACAAACATAGCTGCAAGTAGTGGTTAAAATTAAAGGAATCTTTCTGTTTATTGAAGTCTGACTGACCACAGGACACCTGATTGAGCTTTGTCTCTGCAATAAGAATCATGCTAAAGGCACTATCATTCTGTTTATTGATTTGTTCAGTTCACTTTCCTATGGAAATAACATTTTAAGGTTCAGATTTCTTTTTTCCTTTGTGCATTTGTTATTCCTTCCATCACTTTTTCTCCCTTGCTACCAGGCTTCATTGTTTTACTGTTAATTAGTACTCAAAAAAGGAGGAGTTGGACAATGTCCTGCTTAAAATCTGCAGCTGTTTAAAAATATAAAAGCTCAGAATTCTATGAAACACAAGGGATAAAGAAATTGTAAAAATAAAATAAAGCAAAACAAACCCCTGGCTTAACAATTTCCACATTCCTGTATGGTGCAAAGCTATTTTTGAACACTTTGGTTTGGCACACGTGCATTCCCTGAGGAAGCCGAGTTATCACCCATAACTCTGTCATGCCACTCTGTCTTCACTGGACAACAAATTTCCACAGGAACTTCTCTTCCCCTGCCTGTGCTGACTTAGAAAGGTTATTGGTCCCTAAAATCTGCTTTGAACCGGGGCTCTTTTGGTGCTGCCACAGCGCAGGGGTGTACCCTGGAGGTGGCAGCAGCCACTGCCACGCTCCGGTGCCCCAGTGCCCCCGCAAAGACAGCACAAGCACTCTGCCAGCCTTCCAACAAACCCTGAATTACTGCCATGTCCTTCACTGGGCTGTAATGTGACTCTAGGAAAAGCCTAGCATGTCAGCAGACTATTTTATCCCCGCAGCCCTAAATAAAAAGTGTCCAGTTAAACTACGTTGTCTGAATTCTTCCCTTGGGTTGCACGCACAATTTTCAGGAGAGGGATCTTCTGTAGAGAAAAGAGCTCTACTTGTGCAAGCCCTTCTGAAATAATTGAGGGACAAAAAGGAAAAGAAAACGTAGGCCCAGCAGCTATCCCAGTGGATCATGCTGAAAGGTTAAAAACATCGGAGTGATTTTCCTAGGTACTCTCAGAATGCTGATATAGCACATCCAGCCTGCGGGCTTGGGGGAACAAAAGGCTCTTAAAGGATCGTGCTGTGACTTCCATAATCAACCCAACAATGACACTTTAAAGAGTTGAAGATGGACCAAGATCACCTCCTTTAGTCAGAAATTAAGAATTTCCAGAATGAGAAACTAAAAATAATTTCAAATTAATATGACTGTGCTCCAGACAGAATCATTTGAGCTTCCAATTATAACCATTACTCCTGGTTTAGATAAAACCCATGCTGTGATAGCAAATAAATATGAAACAAAAATCTATTTTCACTGGTGTGTAATCTGTGGCAATGTTAATAACGCAGATAATGACATATGATATAATCTTTCACACCTTCCCTGGGGAGAAACGATGGAGGGTGAGATTCCCCAGCTCTGTGGACACGAAGATTGCAATAGAAGAGTTTAATTTGATGGGCATTCTTACTCTTATTTGCATATTGGTTCTAAAGTTTTTCTTTTCTAGGACTATAATCTCTCCTGTTTGTTTTCAGCAGAAGGGCTTTCATTTCCTTATGCACATACCCAATTAACAGATTAGAAACATTTTTTAAAACCCTTCTTTACCCAGTTTTTCTAAAACTGGAGAGGAAATAAAGGAAAAAAACACCAAAAAACCAAAACAAAACAAAGGAAAAAAACAAACCCTCCCCCGCAAGCCCCACACCACGCTGGCACGAACATAACCACAAGAAAGGCTGCAGCTCGGTTCAGTGTTTAAGTGCCTCCTTAGCATGTGCTTTTTTCCCAGCTGCTGCCAGCCACACACAAACCCAGCGCGATCCTGGTGGCCCTTCCGCGCAGCTCAACGCAATAAACAACACATTTCATAAAGAATGAACAACGCGCAGCGGTAGCCACGCAGGGAAGAGCCTCAATTTGGCTTTCCTGAACTTGCTGGAGCTAACTTTTTGCCCAGTACACACTAAATCAGTGTTAAAGAGGCTCCCCGTGCCCATGTTACGGTAGGCAAGCTCTGCAAGGAACATGGCTCTGAAACTCAACAAGGTCATTTATGGAAAGGGCTCCCACCCCCACCTTCCCCTTCTTCCAAGAAACTGGACATGTGAAGACAGACATTTCTTTGAGAGGAAGGATAAGGCAGAGGTTAATTTCATCTGCATGAGCCAGTATAGGATAAGCTGCTGGAAATACTGTCAAGCCACATTCTTAATGCCTGGCAAAGTGACTCACTCAGAGTCATCACAGGAAAGGAAGTTGAACAGAATCAAAAACGGAACAGGATGGGGGCTTAAACAGGAGAAAGAAGTGAGAGAAAGGAAACTGGATTGTTTAAAGTAGCCTGAGGTTACAAGTTCTAGAATGAGATTATTTTTAAAATAAACATATAAAGTACTTATCTATAAAAATATATATGCAGATATAAAAATATATGAATGTATGCATGTATTTATTAAAAAAAAAAAGCTTATTTCTATTTAAGGAGAGACTTGTATTTGTGGACTGACTTCCAAAGATACTTGCTGAGGTATTTCTTTCTGTTTAAGGTGGCATTAACGTGGTCTGGGAAATAAACAACAATCCTCTCTAGAAACCCACAAATATTCAACGATCACATTCCTATTCCACACAATATGAAACTCTCAGAATATGGAGCTCCACACCCATGTAAAAATCCACCACAATAAAACATTAGTACATCATTCCCTAAAGAAACACTAAGCAATAAACTAGACACTTTTTTTCCCCCACACAAAAAAATTCAACATTGAGTTTTACTTGAAACTCCATGACACATGGCAGTGTTTCTCTTCTCCAAACTTTTTTACTGTGAGATTTTGGATGATTAGCCAGCTCACATATCAATTTCAGGCAAGTCAAACACAAACAGTATGTAGAATGTCTCAATATGTAAGTCACTTGCAGAAGCACTTCCTTGACTTCATCACACCTGAAAACACATTACCCATGCAAGAGAATGTCCACCCACAAAAAACTATTTTGGGCCTCAAAGAAGATAATACAAACTTTTTTTTTAATATCAAGGCAGTATTGGACTGAGTCTTTATGTTTCAGCCATGTCACCTGTGAGTACAAGTTCTGACTTTATAATCCCATATCAATGGCTGTCCTTTTTCATGTTCAATGGGACACAGAAAAATGAATACACCCATTAAATCATATAACTGAAAAAACAAATTTCAGACTTAAGGAGGCATGCCTGGTCAAAAAATTATTCTGGAAAAAGGTATAAAACATGCTTCTAAGTTCTTGAAAAAAAGCTCATCTCTGTTTGTGCAATATTTCTTACTTAATCCCCAGAGTGACACCTGCTGGATTTCACTAACTGAAACTAAAGGGCAGACATAGCCATTGTACAGAATATTTCAGGATAATAATTGCAAAAATGGGCCATTTTAGTAATAAAAGGCTGCAGAGGATAATACTTTCCCTCCATTTAGGGTACTAAATAAACACATAGATGCAACCACAGAAGAAGGAAGTATAATGTCTTACTCATTTCTGAAAAGTAAGTTTTAAATTTCTATCTAGGAAGGATTATAAGGCAGAACATTTGGTGACAAACTGTATTAATTTCCTGAAAGTATTTATGTGGAAGAAATACTTTTAAACCCTACAACAAATTAGTTCAGGTATAACAAAAACGTTCTCAGTACATCCTTTGTTTTACTTTAATGAAACTCTAAAATTCTACCTGAATTGGCAGTATTGGGATAACATAAAATTTATGACAATTAATTGGCAAGGTTTTACCACTGTAATAGGGGAGGGAAAAAAGTAAGGAGAAAAGCTAAATGGTAATTCAAAGAGTGATGCTTTATGCTCATACAAACATTCAAGACAGTTTTCAAGCTGAGAATATCAAAGAACAGGTGGAAAAGATGATGCAGGTTTTAGGAACATAAATTATTCAGCCTAAACACAGGTGATGATAAACAACAGTGTATGAGGTTAAGTGTAGGTGCTTTGAACATAGTAATCAAAAGAAAAAAATTACTAATTTCTTTGATTGGCTCCTTGTTCATGGTATTACATGGGAAGTCAGACTAGTATGGGCTTCATTAAACAAAATCATCACTGATTTTGGGGGGATATTTTTTCAGATGTAGCCTGCATGACCCAGACATAAATCCATAAATATGACATTGTTTTATTTTCTAACATCCAGTTAGAATGGCCAGCTACAACTTAAAAATGGCCAAAACTGGCAGAAAATACTTGAGTGACACCAAGGATATACTGAAAGGTAACAGCCTCAGACACACATGCAAATTTACCACAAGAGTCTGATTTCTTTTCTTGAAGGAAGAACGTGACTTCTCTCATGGAAAGTGATTTTGATGCATTACAACGAGTTAAGTGCATTTCAAATGCATGTTTCCAAAGAAAAGCAACTCGAAATAGATCACTTTTGGACAGCATATACTGCAGAATGATTGAAAGTGTTTGCACAGAGCTAGGGCAGAAAAAGGATGACTTTGCTGGGAAAATGTAAACAGTATAAACAAACTTGGGAGACTGAAGCATGAGAGACAACTGTTAGAACAAAACTTTGAAAATGTGGAAGTTTAGCCTTTCAGTTCTGCCCAGAAATTCTAAAACAGAAAATGTTGCTAAAGAGAAATGGTCTAATGGAACCCAACTTCATAAGATCTTCTATTGTACACCACACTGGCTGTGGAATTCTCCATTAAGGTAATAGGTAAGAAAAAGGCTATTTTTTGCTGCTCTTTGTGCAACTTTTTTTACACTGAAAACATCAGAACTGCCAACATGAATACAAAAAGTAAAAATAATGGGCTGTGCCCACATACAGAAAGCTTTCTCTGTTTTTTTTTCAAACATTAGAAAGATGCAGCATTCAGATGTATTCAATTCAGAATATTAGCACGTGTGATTCCCAGTTTTCCAAACAAAGGAGAAGGTCTAGGGCTCATTTACTTTGAAAGCTTCTTTATAATGTTTTTTTCTATGTTCTCTTTAGTTACTATGTTGGCAATAATGGAAGTCAGCATGAAATGGACCTGCATGCATTGTATGATGAAATAACACACTAAACATGTTATTATATGTCTAACACACACAAACACATACAAAAACACACTTATTTTACTGCCTAAAAGTTATTTGTTTACCAACTCGCATCAGTTTTGACAGCAGCAGCATTCATTCCTTCCTCAACACAGCAGTACCAAGGATATAGTTAATTCCAGAGCTCTGACAATTTGCTACACCAAACACTTCAAACACTTCCCAGGGACAGAGCAGTTCCATGAGCAAGTAAAGGCTGTTTTCAATAAATGCAAAGCTTGGCTGAGGAAACTGCAGCACATGAAACTCAGTGACAGAGCTACCCAGGCTTGCAGAGCAGAGGTGGCCAGGGCACCGAGGTAAGGCAAATATTGTGTGTGTGCCACAGGAGTGGCAGCTGGTCAGAAGCACTCAAGGGATTTTGGTACCAAATCAAGAACATCATAAACACATTGGCAACAGATGGGAACAACTTCTTAAGGAGAAATCCTGCTTTGTTTTCCTAACTGTAGACTTGGATTTCTGACTGGAGAAATTCCCTCAATGGCTTTAATAGATAGCTTATGTCCAACATTTACTGCAGCAGTGACTAGATGTAATTCTTTTAAATACCACTGTATACGTGTTATTATTAAAAACATATCAGTAGTGATAGTTTCTTCCAAATGACCATGGCCCAAGTTGGAACTGCATGACTGCATGACTTCATGGACTTCTGAGTCCAATCCTACCCAGCTCCTGCACAAGTCAGGAATGCTACTGGAGAAAGGTGATTACCTCAAATGTACAGAATACAGAAGCGTGTTAGAAATTATATGGGTGTCAAAGGAAATTTGTTAGTGTGCTTTCTTCCCTCGGGTTTTGTTCTTAACTGTATCCTGGTCTGTAATGTGAACTGCAGTACCCAGACAGGCCACAAAACAATCCTGTATTCCCGAAGTAACTCCCTTTACTGACCCAGGTAAGGCAGTGATCGCCCAGTGGGACACATGCACATCTGTGGTTTTCAACTGGAGTGCTCAAAACTTACAGAAATTACAAAAAAAAAACCCAGCTGCCAACAGACAGCAGTATTAAAGTGCCTGGATGGGCGATCTATGATTCCTTCAACAGAAAAACACCCACATTTACGAATGTCTTGCCCTTTGACTGTTGGTGGAAAAATTCCCACTGGCTCTCAGTGGGCCAGGATTTCAACAGCTGTGTTGGACCAAGAAAAGCCTATTCAAAGGGACGAGTACTACATCTCTTAACACAGAGAAAGGCTCCAACTCATCAGAAATGAGGGTGCAGTAACATTTGAAGGTAAAAGGACACACATAATGCAATTCTTCAGCCTGCAATCCATCTTAGATATCCAGGTACTCTGTTTTGTCCAGTAAAAAGTGCAGTCACACTGGTCTCTATCAATGCTCTGCCTGCCTTTGCTTAACCTACAAATAATGTAGATTCTGACATTCAGCCTGCAAACACACACTTGCCTGGCACATCCTCTGTGGGCAGACCCACTTCAACCTACACCAGTTGCATGTGAAGAACAAAAAGTAAGAATCTAAATAATTTAGCTGATACACTTCTAAAGACAGTTGTTCCCACTGCACTGATCATTAAAACAACATAAGCACCTTTTGTGTGAAGTGCCATCTCCATTGACTAAGTGTCACCAAGTGCCTTTTGTGCAGAAGATTTCCAAAGTTGGATAAAGACTTTGGGATTGCTCCTATATGCAGTGAAACAGATGAGAGTTTAAGCAAACTAGAGAAGAAAACATCGTGCAAATACAGATCGCTATTTTTAATTAAGAATTCCAGACAATACCGTGGCATGTGTATTTTAAAGAAAACACATCTGTTTTCAGATGTGGTCTTACACTGATCTAGATCTAGAGCATCTCCTCGCAATGCACCGACAGCACCTCAGATTCAGAGCACATCCCTGGACAGGTTTCAGCTGTTAGGAGCATTACTAGTGCAAGGGAATGACAAGATCCCCAGCAGGCACGGTAAGACTGGGAAGATTGCATTGGTGCAACTGTAAGAGCAGCAAAATCCATCCCCAAAGTAACTGGCGTAAGTTTATTAAGGCAAAGAGAAAAAAACCTCAGTTATTTTTATAATTATTTCATTCTCTTCCTTTATAAACTACATGGATAACTGAAGGATTCATTGTAGATCAAATCCAAGTGTGATTTATAACCTAACAAGATTTCTTTTCCTGGTTCTATGGCTCCATTGCTTACACACACGAGCAAATGACTAGAATTACCAATCTCAGCACTGCAACCGCATTTGTAAAACCAGAGGGTATCGCATCAGTTTTGGAACGCTTAAGGAGTACCAAGACTTTTAACCGCCTATCAGCTGGCACTTGAAGGAATCACACACTCGCCACCGTTCGAGTTTCTCGAGGAAAGGAAAGCGGGAAATTAGCTGTCAATAAATCAGCTCGGTGCTTGCGGTTAAAAACCTCAAACAGTAACACGCCGGCACGCGTGCAGGCTTCAAACCAACACAACTTTTCCGCAAGCAAACAGAAAGCCCAAACAAAACAGTAGCTTTACCTTTCAAGTTGTGTAATTACAACACAAAACCTAATTATGAAACAACTCAAGTATGACCTCTTTCTGGTACGATAAGTTTAGAGAAGTACTCAGTAAGCAAACCTAGACCACTTTATCACCTAATTCAGCCTCTGTTGAAAGAGCTGCAGTTGTATTGAGTTGGTCTAAAGGATCCTTTTCAAGCCAATAAGCCTGTAATTCTCTCCAGATGCAAAGACAGAAATTTGGTTAGTTAATAATAGAGATTTCAGACAGAATCCTTAAAGCGCTGCTTTGGGTATTTTATCTCTTCCCCTATCTATGTATCCTACCAAGCACAGACGATAACACACCAGTTATAAAACCAGCTCAACACCTCGCTCACCAGAACCCAAGGAAGGTTTTCCCGGCAGCCTGTGTGGGCGCAGATCCCGCATCCCCCCGATGCCGCGGTGGATGGAGAGCGCGCACAGCCGCGTTACCGCCGCAGCCTGCGGGGCGCGGATCCGCTCGCTCTACAACAATGAAACCCGCGGAGCGGCACTCACCGCCCGAGCTCTCAGCAGAGCGCTCTCGGATCAAGCCCTGGGAAGCAGCTGTCTCGCTCGGTCCCTCCGCGGGCAGCGGCACAGCGAGCGCGGTGCCCTGCGGGCTGTACTCCAGAGGCGAGGCTGGCGGCTGTCCCGGCGGAGCAGCGCTGCTGCGGGAGGGAGCGCCGGGAGCGTGTCCGATGGCAGCGGCCAAACATCAGAGCTTCCTGTTACATCACCCGACCCCGCCTGCGGCCGCCTTGAGTTACTTTTCTCGCCCGAATGGCATGTCCCGGGGAAGCCGGGCTGCCGTGGCCATCGAGCCGGGAGCTGGCCGAGCCCCGGCGCTGCCATCTGCTCCCGGCCAGCGCAGCCTCTGCCCGCAGCTGCCCCGGCGCGGCTCCGCCCGCCCGCACTCACAGCCGGCGCTGTGGAACCGCTCGCCAAATACTCACTGCTCTCGGCGAGGGGGAGACCACCGGACCTGTCCTTTCACGGATCGAAACAGCGAGATTCGGCCTCCTCCTCCAGCTAGACCCATAGGAACAGATTAGTTCGGAGCTTCATTCAGAGCCGAAGAACACACGAGAGCTGCATCCCTGCTCAGTAGGACCCGCCACCTCTGCCGGCGACTGCACGACATCCCACACTGCAGGGGCTGAAAAGCCCTACACAAACACCTTCATTCCTCAGATGTAAAGCAGCTGCAAAGGTCAGATTGAAATTTTCGGTTTCAAGAAGGTGCATCATTTCCAGTGCCACTTTGTTTTGTACCCAAGAAAAAAAATTAGCATTTAAAAAACAAGTCTTTGAAGTATCAAGGGTAGAAAAAAAAAGGCAACAAGAACATTATTATTGCTGATCCCTATGCTCTATTTTTCTAAACGCTGGTGATTTGAAAGCACAAGTATGAATAGTTTGAAAACTGCCATGACAGAGGGCAAAACAAAATTGATAGCAGTCTTTCTACTAGCTTCAAAGAATATTGTACCAGAAACTAAAAATGTTTTTATACAATCAATTCTCTGTACTATGGACAGAATCTGTGCTCTCTAAATCAATAACGAGTTACTGTATGCAGAGGGCAACACTATGCTGAGCAAATGGGGAGTTCGTGGAGCATCAAACTCAAAGTACATAAACACCTGTAACACCAGTACTCCTTAGGGAACACCACAAGAACCTCCCAAAAGTCACATTGTCACAAGGATCTATCAAAATCATACCACTGGATTTGCTCATAAAACAATGTAAAATATTCTGCTTCTTTCTTGCAACCTGTCACTTACCCACATTTTTTTTTTCCCCAGCAGAATCATTTGTGGAACACACTGTGAACTTGATGAAGGAATTCATCTGGACATTGAAAACATTTTCCTCAAGAAGGAAAAGAGCAAGAAACACTGTGCTAAGGGGGGAAACCCCCATAAAGCAAAAAAGAAACCCGAACAAAAAAAAAACCCACAAACAAAAAAAAAGTCCCAATTCAGGGTCAGGAAAAACCAGAAGCGGGAAAAGAGGGCCAGGAATACTTCAAATCGAAATGGCCCCTAGATAATACAATTTGTGAAATTCTACTCCAAGGTTATCAATAAAGGCTTGGATACTCATTTGGCAAATGTGAGAGTTGCTGCTTCTAGGATCTCACATCAACAGGAGAATGTTTCAGCTTTATAACCAGTGAAGAACTAAGGACTGGCACTCTAAACCTCTAGCCAATGTAAACATATATAAACTGGGGATTAGCTCTGATTCTGAGCAGTGATGGAAGTTAACTTCTCTAAAATAAATGGTGTCATCTCAGGTACAGGAATTTCATCAGGAGTGAGCCTGGTAGCATTGCTTTACACCAATTAAGTCCAGGTTGTGGATTGCAATAGTGCACATTACACACTCTAGAGAATAATCCATGTATTCCAGCCAAGCTCACATTTCCAAGAGAAGCATCTAAATTCGCTAGACATGTATTACACAGGCCATGTTTGATTTGGCTTGTCAAAGTCAGGAGAGTTTTGTGCAGGCTCTTTTTTTTGTGTTTTTCTTTGTTTGTTTTCACTTGGTTGCTTGCTGAGGGGTTTGGGGGTTTATTTTTACAAAGTTTTCTATTCGCCTGATAAAGGTACCATTAAAACTTACTTACTCCTACCCCACAGATGCCCGAGATCTCTCAGCCGGGGCAGTTCGCACTTCAGAGGCTCCCCTGCCTCTCCCCATCCCCTGGCTGCGAGCAGCGTAAATCACACCCGTACAGGCTGCCCTGGCTGCCGACGGGAAAGGAGGGAGCAGTTCAAGGGGACCTAAATGTGCAAACGGACCTGCACTGGGACCAAAGAAGGTTTAAAAGCGAGAAAAGAGGGTAAATTCAGTGCATCCCCCCTTTTCCAGCAGAGCGAGCCCGCCCCGCGCTCGCCGCGCCGCCGGCGCCCTCTTGCGGCCGCCCGGGGCATAAACGCAACAGAAGCTGCGCACAAGGATTTACCCCCTTAATTAATTCAGGAATTAATTACTTCAGGAATTAATTACCCCGTGTGAACACCCCCTAACCACACGCGTACAACTCTGCTTTATCTGAAGCTCGCTCTTTGGAGACACCACTGAGAACAACCTGTTAGGAAATGTAACCCTTTGGTCCCTTTCACTAAGTTGCAAAAGATAGAAGCTAGAAAAATGAAGACTGACTCAAAATGTAAATAAAAGACTATCAGCTTTGACGGAGTCAGTGGATTGGAGATGCAGGGAGAAATGCTGGCTCAAGTGAACTGGAAATAAAACTGAACAAAGGGGTAGAAAATAAAAAGGAGGAAAAGGAAGGCATACCAGTACATACCATACAAGGAAAAAGAATGAACAAAAAGACATTAAATTATTTATCAAAGATATTTTATCATTTGTATGGATTAAAGGCACATACCAAGTTACTGCAGGTCAGATGATACACGGAAACCCATCAAACCTCTATGAAATTGCTTCAGCTTGTTGGCTGTTATCATACAGCATGGGAGAAATTTCACAGCACTCTGCATTTCCCCTCCATTGCAACTGGAGAAAATTCTGGAATGAAATGACTGCATGAATGGACTCTAGTCAAGTGGAACTGTACAGCCACTGTAACACCATAGCACAGCTTCATGTTCTGACTGCCTCACCATTCTGGCACTTGATCCATACCTTTTCCTGTGTTGTGCCTCAATTATGCCCCTGCTACGTTCATCCTTTAGTTGTCTTGGGGAAATGCATGGATGTTTTTTTCCTTATTCTGGGATCTGATTGTAGCTGTGGGAGGTACAGGAGCAAAAAAAAGTGAATGAAGCAGAAGGGCACAAAAGAAACTTCTTGTTATGTTGAAGATCATATCATATTGCAGTTTGGACTATTTATGGGAAAAAATAGCTCTATGTACTGTAGAGATGAACAAAAACAGAAACAGCTGGATAGCTGGTGTGGTGGCCAAACTGAGTGCACACACAGCTGAGAGCAGCCTGCACTCACAGATAAATCTTGATTGTAATCAGGTTTTTACAGTCTGTGACACTGCAGTCTGGATTCTTGTTGCACTAAGCAACAAGGCTGACAGATGAATCACTATGAAATGTTTTCTTAGTCAATTGAAACAGAGGTACTCTTGAGATGCTAGTGGTACAAATTGTCTTCTGTCTCAACAAGGACACAACAGAGCCCTCACTGGATCACTTAATTACTGATGTTACAAAATGTACTACAGCAGCACAAGAAGTTTCTTCAGCACAATGTAAGTGGGGTAGGAGAAGATGGGAGAGTACCTGTCAGTCCTATCCTTGCTACAGCAGTCCTGGAGGAGTCTGCACAGTCCTGGGAGCAACTGATCCCTCTCAGGGAGGAGACTCTGTTGGTTGGCAGTAGAGCTGAGTGAGAATGAAGTTTATAAAGTGGAGAGCAGCCACACCGCCAGGGTTCTGCTGGGACAGAAAGGATGATTTTTTTCCCCTAGATTTTTTGGTTTTCCCCATGTGGGTTTTGTAGGTGTTGAATCCAGGAAGCCAGGGACAAGTTGCTGGAACAAGAGGGAGCCTGAAGGAGAGACACTGTCATGAAATGACACAGGAATCACAAGACAATCTGCATACAAATTCATCTTTTCTTTCCTATCCTTCTATGTCTATTGTCTCATTTCAAAACATTCTGTTTTAGAGAGTTCATCATTCTAGTTTGTAGTCTGATCCATCTTAGAAAGCTTACAAATCCTTTCCAATATTCTTGGTGGGACGGCTTAATGAGTTTCATTGCCTTTTACATGAAAGTCTAGATGTTTTAGTTTAATTTCAGCAGTAAAGCTTAGCCATGAGTCTAGATCAGTAACAAGGATAAAAGTCAATGACCCAACACACAGAATTTTAAATATCTCCAAAAATTTACTACTCTGCTTCACACCTTTACAGCTTTAACACTCCTTTAATGGATTTTGGTGGGTTAATTCTGATTCTGATTTCATATTAATTTTACAGTACTGTAATTATACACACTTCAATGGAGTTAAATATAGGCCTGCATAACTTAAAATAAATCTGATAAAACAAATCCAGTGCCTATTTCCTTTTTATAACAATACACCTATCTTTTAATCAATGATTGAAACTATCATGCTTGACTAGTGATTATTCTTTCACAAGTATTATGCTTTCTTCAGTACAAAAATAGAATTCAAAAAGAATAATGAGGTAAGAAATTAAATTTGAATCTTATCTGCATTTTAACCATTCACTCACACCGTTTGTTGTCCTGCTGCAGCTCTGACAATTGTGTACAAGCAAACTGCAATTTTAAAGCCTTCAGTAAAGTAAAAGATAATGTTTATTACCATGATTGACGGATACATAAAAAAATATAAGCAGCTTAGTAATATATAATCAAAATAATCAGTACAGTAAATATATTTTAATAGTGTACACTGAAGGTTTTCATTCACAGGTGAAGAGTAGTTCACGTCACATTTCCATAGAAATCAAAGTTGCATTCTTTCAGGGATGATTTCCACACCCAGGGCCTTTACTGGCTGCTTCTTTCTTTTTTTCTTGATTTTTATTAATCTTCTTTCACCTGTTTTCTTATTGAATTCTAAAGGTAAAATAAACAAAGTAAGATTAGAAGACAACCAAGATTATCAGAAAGAAGAGACAAGGCTTGTTTCAATTAATCTTAACCAAAAAAAGAAAAAAAAAACATTGTCTTACCTAAAGTCTTCATGTGCCTGACCAATGCCAAATTGTCTTATTGCTGTCCTTTTACACTGCACTTACTGTCCCTCATTCTCTCTCTAGCTCTGCATCTCTCCTGATTTCCATTTTCACTTCTCTGAGACTTTTAACCATTACATTTGATCAGGCCAACCCTTACTACCGAAAGCACCAAGAGAACGTTTTGACCCGCGCGGTATTTACCTCTCAGCGATAGCCGGGGGCAGTACCACTTCCCATACCTTTCCTGCAGATCCTCAAACACCACTTTCTGGAGACAAAATTGTTCTCGTTCCCACCACAACCGCTGTAGCTGAATGGGCGGCACCTTCCGGTCGAGAAGTTGTAGAAAAATCTTAATTCTTTGGCTCTGCAAAGCCCTCTGTCCATGGGGGTCATGCACAAAGAAGGGATAGGAGGGGGTTCTGGAAGTACCAAGAAAAAACAAGGTGAGACAACACTGCAATGGTTCAGTTTTATGTCAGTACTATTTGAAATTCTGGCTGGCAAATTTATTTCTGCTCTCCTGAAAAGGTGAGATACCTGACATAAGCGTCTTTTTATGATTACAAAAAGAAAAAAAAAAAACAAATCACAGTAAAATGTCATTCTGTCTTGGGATTGCCAGGAAAAGTTCACCTGAAAGCTATACCTTTACCTGTGTTGTTAGTAATAAAATTGCCATTTCTGCCATAGGAGAGAGCAAATTCATTTTGAGGCGTTTCAAGTGAAGCGTTTGCAGAAAGTGATGTGAAATAAACTAAACGTGGTAAATGGTAAATATTTCCAATAAATAATGGAGTGAATCACTGCAAGACATCCTGAAATCAAGGAGAAGGTACAAGTATCCAGAATTTCCAATGTAAGATTCAACACCTCAGCGCTGAGTTTGTTGAATGACTATGAGTTTGTTCAATGTTGAGTCTGTCAGCAGCCATTAAGCAGTTATAAAACAATAGCTTGTAACTTGCAGATTAAAAAAAAAGTACTGAATGTGAAGCACAAGTGCATAATTTAATGGAGATGCTGGTGTGTTGGTGCTGCTGGCAGGATTTTACCATTCCAAGGAGAAGCTGGTGGTTTGTTCCTTCAGGGTTGCTGCAAGTGAGAACTGAAACACTGGAGGATGAACCTGAGGTAGCCAAAGGACCTGGGCACTGGAACAAGTTCAAGAAGTAAATCCACACCAGAATTCCCAAACCTGGAATAATTCCATCATCTGTCACCCTGGAGTGACTAACGTACAAAATGGGAACTGATAAAATTGCTGCACAGGCTGCAAGAAGCTGAATGGGACCCAAAAGTAAGTCATGTGGGACTCAAAAGAGCACCAGTTTTCCTCAGGAAGCAGCAGAACTGAAGTAGCTGGGTGCATAAATGCAGTAAATGAATATATGAAGCCAGTCAGATAGAACTCTTGAATATACAAAGCCCCACAGAAGGGGTTCAGTGGAAAAACAAAGTAAAAATTCAAAGAAATCATTCCAGTTACAGCAAAGCAAAAGACATCCTGTGGTCACAAAAGTGGGAAGCAGATGAGTTGCTAAAAGCAAGAAGTTAACCTGGGCAATTCAGGAGGCTGACAAAATATCCAAAAAGCACGTGCTACATCTTTGGTGTCTTATATATGGTTCAGCTTCTTAAAAAAAGGTTCCTATGAAATGTATAACATTGCTTTTTTGAGATAGACTAAGTTAGTTTCAATTTTAAAATGAAAACCTCTTATCTTCTTTTCATAATTGCAAGATTAAGTTTCACTCTGGGTCCAGAGTAGAAATTCACAATGTGATAAAATCGATATTAAACCTACTGGTTTTTTATAATGAAGATGGGAGTTAAATTAACTAAGGCAAATCTTTTGGTACTGCTCTGAGAACTCTTGAGCCTGGAACTAATGCAATCTCTCTCTAGCTGGAGAGGATGTTAGTTTTCAAAGCATGTGTTCAGCATAGCTTATCTATTTTTACCTAATTTCTGAACCTCCAAAGAACAGAGCAGGAAGGCTTGCCAGTGAGGAAAGGGCCAAACAGCACAGGCTGGTTAATGATATCAGAGAATTCAAATATACATTTGGTAATGTAAATTACTTATCTGTCATGTAGAATGCTCCAGGGAGTCCACAGTCCCCTCATGAAGGAGTTCTCAGTGACTGCAAGATTTGGGGGAACCATGGAGCCACTGATGAGATAAACAAGCACTGCCTGTGTATGTACAGTGCACCAGAGAGAGAGCCAGGTGCTGTTCAGAATCCCTCTTGTATTCTTCCCAAAAATTATGTCATTCCTTGCCTATATCATGCTTAGATAAATTCCCCAAACACTGTTCCTTGTTTATCTCCAAAATATCTGCATATTCTTCACTCACAGAAGAAAACCTCTTAATTTTGCCACCTAGAGCCATTTTTTCCCAACAAAACAGTATTTTAAAATAAAAACTAAATAACTTATCATAATTTCCTCTATGCTGAAGGTCATAAAAATTATAAATTTGTTTGAATGTATTGATCACTGAAAGACCTGACTTCAGGTAAGCAGAAAACATTCCCTGTGTCATGTCCAGCGTGTCTATTGGCAGGACAATCTGAAAGCCTGAGAGAGGCAGTGTGTAAACAATGTCACAAGAACATTACAGCAGGTGAGTTTTTCTGTTCAGCACTAGTTCCTAGTGCTGTATTTATGGATGTGATGGAACAGAAAATTGAGCTATTGTGCCTATTCTTGCATTTCTCTCCCAAATGTTTCCACTTTACAACCCCATTTTTCTGAGAGTTGTTGAAAAGTTCTTGCTTTTTTTATGAAGACAAAAAGAAAATGAAAGAAGCCTAAGTCCCACAAGCCACAAAACCACATAAAGAAGAAGAGGTACACATTGTATGGTTTAAGGTTCAATTCTTATAATACAGCCCTTTCCCTTTCTTGAATTCCCATCCCCCTGAGGTACAAACAGATGACGTGATCATAACCTCAGAATCTCTGAAAAATGCACATCCAGATACAGACTCACACTTATCAGAAATAACATCAACTCTGCATTGCAACAATAATCCTTATCCCTCTGGCTTTGCAGGGGTTGTGAGACAATGGACTGCTAATTATTCATGCTACAAGTTTGAAAAATAAAAACAAGTTTGAAATAATCTTGGGAGCAAAGGGAATGCAATGAACACTATTTCTTGCCAGACACGAGTGTGCGAGATTCACGAAGCTCCATGTTTATTGCCAGATTTTTGATACATGAAGGCTTCAGCTCCTCATTTCTGGTTGCAGCAAAGAGAAAATAAAAGAATCTTCAAGGGGACAGGCTATTACAAAAATAATGAGTCATCTGCACTTGACAGTAATCCACAGGTATAAATTGGTGCAGATCCATTAAAGCAGATGGAACTGTGCCAATTTATATCAGCAAAAGATGACCCTGACTCTGTACTGACAGGACCTGCATCCTTGTGCTACTCCAGATTCACTGAGCGGAAGATTGACTTTTGATCCTGTCTCCCACTCAAATCCCACAAATCAAATGTAGCTATAGCGCTTGCAATTTTCTACCACAGATCACATAAAATGAAAGCTTCGAGTCTTAGCCTCACTTAGTTTGCACAGAAAAGAAGTTACTATAGATGTTCCAGCAGAGTGAGACCAGAACAACCTTCCATCTCTGCAGAAAGTTCATTGCTGAGAGTGCTAGAAACTTCATGTCTGTATCCATGGTTTGCTTTATTTGGCTATAGAACAGTTGAATCTTCTGAAGATCAAGAACTACGTTGTAAATCTAATAACTTGATGTTGTTACAGAGGTAAACATACCAACACCCTTTTTTTTTAAAATCAAGATGAAACAGCATGTCCATTGTGAGGTGTTCTATAACATAATTGCTTATATTTTTTTCATGCTTTAATGTAAACTAACTAAATTATATTTAATTATTTAAATGGTCTTCGAAAAGGATACATAGCCAGGCCAATATGTAGAAAATAGATATTACAATGGCAGATTGGGCACTTAGCCTGTGCTTGAGGAGATGGACATCAGCCACTCCATCCCAAACAGTTCACCCTGATCCTCACCTCATATGTGAAATCAAATTCTTGTTACTCACAGAAGGTGACAGTTACCCTGCATGTTTGTGTGATGTGTCTCTACCTTGGAACTTCACCTTATAGCTGTACCTCTGGAAACAGCAGCAATGGAGACAATGTCCTCCATGTCTCCGTGGAGAAATCAGCTGTCAGCTTTGGCCTTCCTCTCTAGAGGGATTGCACAAAAGCACCTGAATTTAGCCCATTCCAGCAGCCTGAAGGGTACAAGCTGATAAACAGAATAGGAGCAGGAGACTGCACGAGGCAGACAAGTGCAAGACAAGGGTCATACAAGAAGGAAGAACCCATTGGGTCTTCAGACTACCCCCTGAAATTCACTGGTCCTTCCACAGCTGTGCTTCTCACCCAACCCATTCTGCTACCCTGACTCTTCATTCCATCCAGCATCAATTCTCTTTCTCTTACCCTCACCTCTCACTCTCCAAGTCTGCTGTGCAGGAAAACTCCCTGTTGCTGACACAATCAGAACCCCTTCCATTTCCTCTGAAAAAACAGTGAATCACGCTCCTTCCTGGTATAGGTTAGCTGTTTGGAGGATTCAGGCATTCATGCTATGGCTAAAATCCTTCAGGGGATGTGCATGCCCTTAATGCCCCTAGACTTATTAACAGGCTTGATGTAATTCACATAGTTTTCAGTAAAATAGGTTGCCAAAAACTTTACTGTTTTATATTCATTCATTTAAATAACAGATTGAATTGATGCTTTGCATGGTAAAGGAACACAACTGTACAGAAACTTACAACAAAGCAGCAGTGCATGTGGATTACAGTGCAGGCAAAAAATGGAGTACAACACCCATTCATCCCTTATTAGACAGTCCATTCTAAACAAAGAGCACAGGAATGCCACCTACACACTTGTTATCTTACACAACATATAAAATGCAAAAATCTTTGTGAGTCTCTACGTCATCACTCAGTCCTCAAAAGTACAAGCAAGTGCAAATGCAAAAAACCAACATAAATACTTGGTGAGAATGCTCAGGCTCTTTCCAACTGTTTGTTGCTTCCTCTTGCACAACTGTGGATCATAAAAACAACACCCTTCAAATTCAATCACCCTGGACAGTGTGAGCAAGCACCAGCCAGCTACAGTGACAGTGTCCAGCTGCTGATGCTGTTACAGCCTAGTCTCAGTAAAGGTCCAGAGTCCCATCTGCATTATAATACATAGTGCAAAAATACCTTGGAGCAACATTTTAAATTAATTCATACTCACTAGGATTATACTCAACCCAAAACCAAGTTTAGTATGGTCACAGTGAAAACACAGACTTTATGGTATTAAATATATTATACTATGCTATAGTCTAAAATCCAAATGCCATTGTTTTTTAACGAGTGAAAGGAATTTAAATCACTTGCCTATTAGATACTCAACCAAAATATTAATTTTCATTGAAAGAATTATGCATCACTGGTTTTGCTATTTGTATTGATCAGGCTTTTTAGGGAGTGCACACTTTTTAATGAGAGTGGGTCAGTCGTCCCCTTGCTGATATTTATGAAAGACCTGTAAGTTGTGACATATTCCTTAGCTTTGACTTTCTCTGCTTATCAAATCATTTGGCAAAGATGAAAGCCCATTCTTTAGTCTCAGGTAGGTCAGAAAATGGGTTGAAATGGAAATGCAATCCATATAAAAGACTGAGAGCTAAGAAAGGCAAAAGCTAATTCTTACCAAAAAAAATGGGGAACTGGTTGGGCTCCTCCTTTGGGGAACTACTGTTCAGGGTGTTGGACTCCTCCTTTGGAGCAGCTGGCAACAAATTGACTAAAAGAAAAAACAGAGACAGTTGGTGTGAAACAGTCAAGGGTGGGCTATGTAGACACATCCAAGCTCTGAAAATCAGCTGTGACAGGTACCTGCTGGCCCTGCTCAAATCCACTGCTGATGCCAGTTGCCCAGCAACAACTCCAAGGCCCGAAGGCACAGGAAACTCAGGCTGCTGAAACAACTTGGCCATGCGTTCCTTTTTCTTCCTTAATTTTACTGATGTAAAATTTAGCTCATACGCTTGCTAAGTGCTAGCTCGGTAAGGTTGTTTTTTATATTGCCAGCAGACATTCTAGCCTTTGCAATTGTAAGCCTTTTTCAAAACATGTATTGCTGGCAAGAAGGTGGCTCTGAAGCTACTTTTAATGTTAATGACTTCCCTGTGCTCAGGTATTTCCAGTGACAGACACGTCTTCAAATAAATGGCAAAAATCAGTGGACAAACCAAGGAGCATCAAAGGGTGGACTAGAAGCAGCAAAAGAAAATTCTTACCAAAAATCCCAGGAGGCTGGCTGGGTTCTTCTGCTGGGGAACTGCTGTTCCCAGTGCTGGGATGTTCTTCTGCTGAGGAACTGCTGTTCACAGCATTGGGGTGCTCTTCAGCTGTAACCGTTGGCAATAAATTTGCTAAAATAGAAAAAAAAAGCAAGTGAAAACTGTTAAGAAAAAAAACCAATTTTTGGGATAATTCAATATCCCAAAAATAAAAACTTTCATCTGTTTAGACTATGGCAACAGCCCCTAACCCTCTTATTCTTGGGTGTTCATGAAAATTTACATGAAGGTGTTGTTTTTAGTCTAAAGTCATAAAAAAGAATATTCTGCAGCTTTTAGTCCAGAAGGTAAAAGTGGAATCACAGCCTAGAAAGAAATGCTTCGGCAAAAGTAGGGAAAATCCACATGGCTCTACATGGCTCTATATTCATAATTAAAAAAAAAAAATCTTTAAAAAGAAGCATAGTGGGTCTTTTCTACTTTAAGTGTGAATAAGCTCTAGTTCCCCTTGCCAAAAATGACAGCTTATGAAACAGTGCTGGAAAAAGGCCCACTAGAGACAAGCAAGATAAAGAGGTCTGGAGGCTCTCGATGGGAAAATGTATTCACATTATGAATGAAATGAAGCACTTGGGGAAGGGAGAGGAGTTCTCAAGGTCACTGTATCCTGATGTAGAACAATCCCTTGGAACGAGCAGGACAAGGAATTAAATGACTGCTCTGTGGTCAGTCTGAATGGCTTTGGTAGCCCAAGCTGCACAGCCAAAGCATTCCCAAGGGACACACAGGTGTTCCATGAATCTTTGGTGGGAAGCCAGCAATACACAGTAAGGTAAAAATTCCTAAATGGGCACCTGTTGTCATTACAAGGCTTGGTTTGAAAGAAGTACATGCAGACCTATGAGTTAAAAACATACACTAGTGTGTTATGGCATTTTAAAGCCATAAAATTTGGCAGATTTTAGGTCAGCTGTCATGAGAACAGTGAAAATGTAGGAGTCCTGTAATATTCCTTAAATAGCACCTACCTATTTTTTACTTCGCACTTTACGTTTTGGTATTTTTATTTAAAAATATGTATAACTATTGCAAATTTCATATATAAATTATTGCCACCTCAGGGCACCCTAAATTGCCTTTTTCTCCATGCAAAACCTTTTCAAAACATACCATTTTTTTAATACAAGAGTAAAATGAAGAGTGATTAAAAACCTCAACTTACAGCTGTCTTGGCAGGTAGTCTGGCACTCCTGCAAGCTCCTGAAGTTGTTCTGGTTTCCTAGGCACCCACCATACTTGAATGCTTCACACACTTGTGTCTCTTTGTTGTAGAAGTACCTGGTGAAATAGCCTCGGCAGACCCCCGGCTCTTGGGCGTGGAAGCAGAAGTCAGGCTTTCCTAGGAACAATGCTAGGTGATGAACAGGGTGGGAGAAGAAAAAAACTCAAATGCACCCCAAGACTACAACAGAAGTGGAAGAAGTTTATAAAATAAACCCACGACTTTGGGCTAAAGGCCAGCTGTAAAGTAAGTGCTGCTTTACTGTGCTGCTTTTGTTCTATATTTAACACTGCGATATTACACTGGAACATTGTAGGGGTATTTATTGCTCTGTTCAAGTAGCCACTAAATTACAACCTGAAAAATGTCAACTAATGAGTCCTTTAAAATTCCAAATCATTGATGTTCTAAGTTGAAAATTAGTTTTTTTTCTGATTTAAAAGAAGGCCTGAATCTCATCTGGATCATTTGCACCTAAGGATTTGTACACATCCTTGTTATTTATGTTTCAGTCAATGTTCATGTGAATGATATACAAAGCAATGTTCAAATAGAAGAAAAAAGGAAGGAATTTTAAAAGAGAGCAGAAAAAAAATCTAGCAGTGCACTTTGTCTAGGGCAGTTTATCCTTATAAAAGGATTCCGGAAACAGAGAGAGACAGAGCACCTATTCTGCAATATTTCGGTCTCAGTTCTGAGTTTGCAATCAGTATCAACCAAGGAAAAGTTAACAAATGAATATTGCATAATTTGACTGAATATCACAGCATGACACCACATCCTCTGGTAGGGAAGAAAAACAAATAGGCATATGACAATCTCCAAATGTGAACTCCCCACCATATTCAGTTTTTTCTTAAAATTACGCTTAAATTTTTTCATAAATTATGCTTAAGTACGCTTAAAATCATGGTAACAATAATGAAATATATGTGGAGGAATTCTCAGATTCCTGCTAACAGATATTTTGAAATATGATTCATGTCTGAGCTGACTTGCTGAGAAATGTCTACTAAACCATCATATAAGAAAGTCCCATCAGGTGTAACATACAAAGGCCTCACTTAGCTGTGAAAATTCACAAAATATTGAGACTAAAACAGTGTGCAACTGGCTGTTATTTAAAAAAATGGATATAGAACAATTACTTTGACATTCCTAACATTTTAGAAGTAGATTATCCACTTGCAAAGAAGTTAATCCTATTAACACATATTTTAGGCAGGTATATATTCAAATTCATTGCTATAACAAGATTATTACTAAAAGCTATCAATGCACATGTTGCATTTATATAAAATATTTTAACAGCTCATAACTAGTGTTTTTCTAAGAATTGATTGCATTTCAATTTTTATAATACTTCACGAACAGCAAAAAATCATTTTCAGCGATCACGTGCAAAATTAAATCACTAAAATGTTCTTGAATAAAGCAACCAAATCACCTGTTTTTACCATTCCTGAATAGCTGAATTTTGATTCTTCATTACAAATTTCATTCTCTTCATTACAAATTTCGTTCTCTGCCAGTAAGTGTAATCCTCAGTGCAGATGCTTCACCTCTCTCACTACTGCTGCAAAGGCAGCACCTATTGAAGTGCAGAGATTTAGAAAGCTAAGCCCACACAGAGCAATAAATGTGAGAAATATGTGCCAGGTACATGCTGTGCTTTCATCTGAAAACAGAGGTGAGACAGGTGTGTAGACAGGGAGCAGTAAGACTCCACCAGTAGTATCTGTTCCATCTGCTTGGAGCTCACAGACACAGGAGCTACAGAAAAAATTCAAACATTGCCCAATACCATGAAATAACACAAAGGGATTATTAGATAGATATTAACTGAAAAAGGAAGGCAGATAAAATTAAGGGTATGCAAAGCAAGCTACAGGATTATGACTGATTCTTAAAAACAGATGTCCTTAATTTAGAATATTCTTATATTAAAATGGTTCTAGCAAATGAAATTGAGTCCAATTCAGTTGAGCTCACAGCTAACTTTTATAGCCACTTTTGAAGAGAGAGCTCATGAAGGCAATATAATCCTAACCATACAAACCAGCATTATACTTCTAAATGCCACATCTGCCTCCAAGGACTCAATATTTAGGACTACGTTAGTGGAAACAGCACTACATATGCAATAATGCTGATGATAGCCGTGGGCTGAACCTCACAGGATGTGTTCTGGTTTGTCATTAAAAGCAGGGAACTAGGATCAGCCCTTAAAGGAAGTAGTGCCAAAGTCTGCAGCATCTGTGGAAAATCATCCTTAGTAGCTTCCACAGTATAATGACGATTTGTCTTTTTTCTTTAACACATTAAGGATAGAAAAGACAGTAGAAAACGGGAAAAGAAAACCATCATCTCATACGAAAATATTCCAAATACCATTCTGTAAAGATAGGTGATTTGATTATAGTCTATTTCAAAATGTACATGCAAATATTTGCATTTCTGCAAGTTGCTAAATGCACACCCATTCAGGAAGTCCTGAGTGGAAGGAGGGATGAAAGAGAGTAAGCAGAAGAAGAGGAGCTGACTTGTGAAAAAGTGTACTCAAATCTGTGTTTGTAGAGCTCTGGCTGCCCACAGTGGGCCCCATCCAGGTGAGTCTCCAGTGTGCCAAGGGGAAGGGTAGAGTAAGTCTTCACAAGCTCTACTCTGAGTGTCAAACTGAAATATCCTTGTTAGGAACATCAGTTTTCTCAACAGATCAACAGCATTCCAGTAAAGGACTCCCAATACTTTAGGCTATTTTGGAAGTCTGGGATGTCAGGAATTTAGAGCTCTGTTGAAAGCCTGTCCCTTCGGGGATGGGGAACTTGCTCCCTTGTTTGATTTGCAATTAGGGCATCTGCCCTAACCTCTGGTAGCTCCTCCACAGACAATGTTCAAGGAGTTCCATTTAGAGAATTTTTTCCATATTTTGCTGAAAGTAGAAAGGCATTAGTACAAAGCATTTAGCTTGTTCTCAAAATACACGATAAGAGTTCCCCATCATGGCTCATTATACCATGCTTGAATCTCTGCCAAGTCCCTTTTTTTACTGAAGAAAGAGAAAAGAATCATGATATATTTATTTTGTGGAGAAGAGACTGCAGCTAGCATCTTCAGTGACCACAACTGTCCTCAAATTCTTTGATGAAGACAGAAGAAGATTTGGACTATGAACTCACTTTAATCTGGCATTGCTGTTTTTGTGTTAGAAGATAAATTTTGTATTGTTCCAAGCTAACAAAAGAAGATAATCAACCCTGTATTGTGGTAGAAGGATCTTAAATTACTATGTAAATATAATTACCTTTCTTACTTTTTGCTAATCCTGTCTTCTGAGGAAATCCTGCAAGATAAATAAAATATTTAGCAAAAGCAGACATGTTAAGTCTCACCTGTGATACCAGTGTGTTTAGCAGTGACAGTGAGCACTGAGAAGCAAGAATATAGCATTTCTTCCTTTCCTTCTTCCCTTTATTTGGGAAGAGCACAAAAGCTCTCTGTGGAGAACTGAAGTATCATTTCCCTTGTACAGTAACACCTGCTATATTGGAAACTTGACAATATAGCAAGTACTGAAATCAAATTAGGCTGACTTAGAATTGAAAAGGGGAATTACTCCTCTTGCTACTGGATCCAGGATCCTGTATCATGCAATCTTACTCCTCAAAAGAGGAGTAATTAGCAGACTAACAGCCCGACTGCTGAAGCTGCTAACACAGCTCATACTTTGGAGCTGGCTGATGGACACAGTAAGACTTCCCTCATCCTATCCAATTCCCTTTGCTCTGCCATTGTAGGGCCTTGAGTGAAGCTTTCCTTATGCAGTTCATGATATTAAGGCCCCTTTGGCCAAGTATCTCCAGGATCCCAGGGGTTGTAGATGCAAACTTTGTCTGCATGGCTCTCTCCATGCAACATCTGCAGCAAAGAAGCTGTCATTGTCATTTTTAACGCAGGAGTCGGGGTTTTATTGTATCAGCTCAAGAAACTTGGTATCTTAATTCAACTCCAAATTCCTTTTTAGAGATTGAAAACAAACCTTCCTCCCCTTGCAGAGCAGATCAGCCCATGTCTGAGAGGCTGGCAATATTTTGACAGCTGAGAGAAAGGTGGCCAGCATCTTCTGGACACTGCCTTAGTCACCTTATTTGCATTGCTTCATAATTCTTGTTTTGTACTCCACTGCCCTTTTGTATCATAGTTCTACTCCAGTTTTCTCTGGAAACCTGCTGGTGTTATATTTTCAAAGCAGATCTATTGGGTAGAAATTCTGTCATGACACATTTTTCCTTCCACCTCTGGGACAATGCAGCTGTTACCCTTTAAAAAAAATATTAAAGACATGGCATGCACTTCAGAGTGATGTAGCATTTCTTTGAAGAGATTTCTAGTTTTTCCTATTAGTAGGAGGCTTGGCCCTCAGCATTTAAACCCATGACCTAAACACGGACACGCACGTCAGACCATTCCACTAATCTCACTCAGCTGTCCCCTTCAGGGCAAAATCAGCAATCATATTTTGGCATGTGATCTCTACTCTTCTGGCAGAGAAAAATAAAATTTTACTGTGAGTTTATACAGGCCTTGAATGTTTTAATCTTACTACCATGTCAACAGTGGTTTTGCTTCTGGTTTCAGTCAAAAACCCAAATCCACATCTGAATTGGTTTCTTTTTTGTAAACGCAGTGTATTTCTTTGTAGATCCACTCTAAATAATAGACATTAGAATTGTCATCATGACCAGAACCATTTATCAGCAGGTGTTTTCCCATAGTAGCAAGCTTAAGTGCCCTAAAATTTATATTCACTGCCTTGAAAATTAAGGTCTTTGTGCTAGAGATGACATTTGTGATTATACTCATATCCAGTAAACAATGGAGCCTATAGGCAAATTCCTCTTACAAAGTACTTTTTCATTCCCTGAAGTTGTGAGTATTGGGCACAAGAAACAAACAAATAGAGCTGATTTCCAGGAATTTTGATTCAGAAGAAGTCATCTTGAATCTGAACCTTGTTTTGGAGAGCCTTAGAGTAGCCAACCTGCAGCTGGGCTCTCTGAACTCTCTTGTACTGATGTCAATCAGTTCTGTCTGGTGGCTTATTGATTCCAAACTGTTAACAAGTTATCCTGATCTGGTAATTCACTCATGCTGCTCATTTATTCTTGTATTTGTGCTGAATATTGAAAATCCAAAACTTTGAGCAATCACATTATTTCTTCTGAATTTCTACATATATGCAGTCAGTTTTGGCCACAAAATCCAAATAGGAGCTTCTGAAATCAATTTTCTAATCTGAAACTTCTTGGAAGTGTTTTTTGTAATAAGAACTTGCTGTGCTTGCAAGTGGTCCATGTTAATCCGAGAAGATACAAGTTTGTGTCCTGCAAAACAATCCAGCACCTTCAGCAAATTATGAAAAAAAGGCAAATGAAATTACACCTGCCAAGGTCTGCAGAGCAGGAGGTGCTACCAGGGCACATCACTGATGGACAGCAGAGTGACAATTTTCAGCTGCTCATGTTGTCCATGCTCAGAATAACCTATTATCCGCTCCCTGCTGCAGAATTGCCCAGCATGGCTGCCCTCAGCTCAGTAACCATGGCAAATTCTGCTGCTAGGCGAGGCACATGTGAGGGAAAAGTACCTTCTGTTGGGAATGAACCCTTCTATCTTACCCTGAAGTCTAAGGAATGAACATCCAATGTATGAAGAGACTTCAGAAAATACCTCACACAGCTGATATACTACCTGGGGGTTATTACACACCTTTGAGGACCCCTAGGTTCTGAAATTTTCTTGCCATTTCCATTGCCTTCTCCCCCTCCAAGACATCTCTATCACTTCCTGTTTACACAGCCACACAGATTCCATCAAATCCCAGTGAAAGCAGGATCCACAGCAGGTATCCAGAGCAAACCCTCAGTAAGACCTGAATTCCTCCAGTCTCCAAAAACAAAAGCTTGACAAATTTCTAGCTCCACTGGCCAATTTAAGAATCTTAATTTTCATCCAGTTGTGTGAGCAATTTGTACAATGCTGAAAACCTTAATTAAGTACAAGGATGAATTTTAATAGCAAAACCAGCATTCACAAGGCCCTTGGTGCACATTGTGCTGTGTATTTCATGTTAGATCTCATTTTCTTCTTTCCAATGATTAACTGAGGGGGTTTCAATAAAACCAAGCTGAAAAATGCCTATAATAACTGACTTTTAAAATGAGAATTATCTACTACTGTAGCAGTAACTATGCTGAAACAGAGAATATGGCCAAGATTTTGGACAAAATTTGGACATTTCTACCAGCTTCTCAAGGACAAACCTGGGATCAAAACTTGGTGTGAAAGCTGAAAACTGAAAGCAATAAAGAACACCTTTGCTACCCACCAGCTTAGCCCAGCCTCAAAATTAATTTCACTTAAGAACTCATCCAAAACAGGGCTCTAGCTAGAAAATAAGATTCCTTGCATTGGTGTCTCTATTCCACAGGCACACTACCTATCTTTCCAAACCCTGTTTGCACTATGTAAAATAATTCAGACGACTACAACCTACTCGGGAACATAATTAGAGGAATTGTATTTCAGTATTGATAGGAACTGAACTTCTACTTCCCAAATTCAAGTGGTTTGTGAATGAGAAATACCAGCTGCAAATGAAGAATTGGTAGGAGGGTAAGAGGATGGGTACTGGCCTGTTGCCACACACTTTTCCTGGCACTCCTCCAGCGTTAGGAAGTTGTTCTCATTGCCATGGCACCCCCCATACTCAAACACTTCACACTTGCGGCTTTTGATGTTGAAGAAGTAGCGGATGTGGATGGCTTTGCACGGACCATCGTCTGCTTTCATGGCACAGAACGAGTGCACGAGCTTCAGAGGTGGCAAATCAGCACCTGGAACATGGAGAAGTAGAATAACTGAGCGAGTTTGCTGCATACTGTAACTCCCAGATGGGATTGCTTGTGTGTTCTGCTAGAGAGGCACCGCACAACATCTGTCTGCAGAGCTCTGAACACACTGAACAGATGTGAAAACAAAAACATCATCTGCATTGGAACACTAATTCCATTTGATCAATTCAAGTGTGTGGCTTCAATTTTCCACCAGAACAGCTCACAGTACAAACTTGCACTCCTCATCACAAACCTCTGAGCAGTTATGGAGCGTGGCTCAGTCACACGAGCTGGGGTGCAATGCTGAGTAACAAAAGCACACAGACCCCGTGACCACCAGGGCACAGAGGTTTCCTTGGGCTCTCCTCCATGCACTGCTCCCAGAGAACTCGGCTTGTAAAGCCAGGGAACAGTGTGGGATGGCCAGAGCCCTGCAGAGGGCATCCCTCTCCTGTCAGATGGCACTTCACTGGGACACAAACTCTGCTGGGACTGCTAACAGAACACCAGACTCTTTTTCCTTTCATCTCACCATTCTTGCATTACAGCTTTCAACGGCATACAACTAGAAAGCCAAGGTAAAAAAAAGCTGAATGTTTTCAAATTGTGTAATTTCTGTCTTTCAATATATATTAGGTCAGGGAATGTTGTGTATAAGTTTTCATATGCATTGTGAAGAACACCAGCAAAGTTTCACCCTCAATGTCTATAGGAAAATTCTGATTAGCAAGCCTGTTCCTGATACTCTTCCCTTACAAATATATGGTTTACTATATTTTTTTCCTGTTTTCCTTTTCCAAGGCAGTATTTCATCCTAGAGGGTTTTGAAAGCTCTACAGAGCTTGTGTGCTTGCTTGCCATAGGAGCCAGAAGAACAGACCTAGAGTTTTTCATTTTCCTACAGCTAATCAGAGCATGGATGTCTCAGAACATACATGCAAACACATCTACCTGTGCTCTTTGCAGTGGCCCAGAAAGGAGACAAAAAAAAGGAAGAGGAAAAGAGTTTCCATGATCCTGTAATCATTACAGATTCCTACTATTACTAGGTTAAAGTGTCCAGTTTTAATTAGAAGAATTCACAAACAGCAGGCTTATGACATGGTTAAAAGGGAACTTGTGTACTTACTACCTACCTGCTCTGTGGACATCTAATTTTAGCATCTAAAACTGACCTTATTATACAATGTTTGAATTAAATTCTAAGAGCTGAGATAAATCCTCAGAAGTACTGGGCTCCATGGAAGTTTACTAGTTTCATTTGAGCAACTAGTTTACTAGCTTCTGTTTGAGCCACTTATAACTATTAAACCTACAGAAAATAAACAAATATCAGCACTAAAATATTTTAAAGAATAGCATTTAAGTCCTTGAAAAACTAACAACCTTTATTACACAATTACTACCAACATAACAATTGTAACCCACAATCAGATCTTCCAGAAGTGGACCATTTGGTGTTAAAATACATTAAAAAATGACTAATTTCATAATTCTATTTAAATATTCAGTCCCCAAAATAGTTTGTGACTTATGCCATATTGGTGAAAATACATTTTCAGATTTTGAAGTTGGATATATATATATAGATTTGAAAATATTATTGAAGACCATACCAGAAAATATTGATGAAATAAAATAATAATTATAAGAGAGATTAGGTTTGGTAAACTTGCTATGAAGCTCAGCTTGC
The DNA here is from genome assembly GCA_013396995.1 of Dicaeum eximium. NCBI lineage: Eukaryota > Metazoa > Chordata > Aves > Passeriformes > Dicaeidae > Dicaeum > Dicaeum eximium. The sequence continues at coordinate 1,518,470 of VWZP01001408.1, read as the reverse complement.
CACACAATATGTCAGAATAATTTTCTTTCCAGTTTTGTTAGCTGGGTCTTCTCGAGTATACAAAGATTTAGTGTTTAGAAGTCACAATAAATACCAAGTTTTTGGACTGCAAAGGTTCTAAAGTTCTCCAAAAGGCTTGGGAATCCTTTGGAAGGGACTTAAAAAGGCTAACTTAAAAAGTTGAGAGGATACCGCGCTGCAAAATGAAACTTTGGATTTCACCAACTCAGTACCAGGGAAAAAATGACTTCAAAACACCAAAGTTATCACTAAGTGATGAAGTCACTCCTGAAATGCTAAAATCAAACACTCAGAGCTTTACAGAAACCAATCCACCTCAAATGCAGTTGGGGTCAGGGCTGGCAGCTGGGTTACAAACACATCATTTTCTTAATAACCTGAGAAATGAGATCCCCTCTGTGACCCCTGCCAGTGACCCAGTTCAGCCTACAAGAGGTCATGAAAACTACCCAGGTTTCTTAAGCATTGAAATTTCAGACACACAATTCTGTCACAGCTCCTTTTCTTGCTGCATTGCACCACCCCAATGCTGTGGGCTATCCAAACAAAAACACTATGCAAGCATTGTTGCAAAACTACCCAAAGAGGATGAACAAATGGCTTAGCTGAGTTCATCCTGGGAACTTTCTGGTCTCCACTCCTAGCCCACTTCCCCTCAGACCCATGGAACAAAATCATTGTTTTGGTTACCTCCTGACCTTTCCCCAGCAGCCACAGGGATGCTGTTAACCACTGTCAGATGTCCTGACATCTGCTGAGAACATAATGACTAACAGTGTCACACTTTTTGGCAATCACTCAGGTTCCTAGGAATGCTAAAAAGCTGCCATAGTTTGAGTAAAATCTGTACCCTGTCAAAGCCCCAGGGGCCAAACCCTCCAACTCCAAACAGTAACCAAGTGACTCTGAAGAAAGAGGTCTCAAAGGGATTCACCGGAACTGAATCATCCTTCTGTCTGCAAACAGTGAAACAATCCTTCCCCATTATTTTACACCTGGGAACACTTAACTCACACAGCTGGTATAAAGTTAGCTTTCCTGCTCAGATTAGAGCAGCAGATGAGAAGGCAAGCAGGAGTGTTTGCCCAGTAGTTCTGCATAGACACACATCTGGCTCTACTCGTTTCATCTGTGGAATACAGCTTGACAAAATTAATTCTTAGTGTAGGGCATCATCCTCTGCTCTTGAACACTGGTACAAAGTGTTATTGCATTTTAGGTGCTGTGTGAAAAGCACAGGATATGACATTTAGTGAAGATGTCTGTCAGGAAGGTCAGGGAAAATTCTTCAACAGAAACAGAGAAAGATAACATTTGAAGGAATGTTAACTGAGTTGCTCATCCAGGTAAAGTACGATTCCAAGGAACCTAAAGCAATCAGTTCTAGGATTTCACTATTCTTCTTATAAGACAGGCCCTTTTTTGGTAATATACTGCCTTTATATTCTTTATTATACATTAAATAGTTTTTACTTCCTTCATGCATAGACAAAATAATTTAAAACCATTTATATGCACATGGTAAATCAGTTTTGATTTTCCAATCCACCATTTGTGTCTTGGAATTCAAGGCTGCTGCAGGAAAGAAAGTTGATTCCTGCGCTCTCAACCTTGATTTTGGGCTCTCCAAGTTCAGCTGCTTCCCTGGCAGTGCAGCAGCTGCCCTGCACTCACTGCATCAGTTCAGTAGCCCAAACCTCTGCCTATTTGCCTTTTATTGGAAGATTTTGTCTCCATACTAAATAAACTCCTTTCTTTCCATCTTTTTATTGGCCTTGCTTTCTAATCCTCTCATAACTCTTATTTGAATGCTTCCTATTGGTCCAGACTCCTCCTTTAATGTGAGAGTTGAATGTAATCCCCTGACACATTACTTGTGGCAAATAGAGTGGAATAATTATCCTTCGGTTTTTTCCTTAATCCAACACAAAATCACTTGCCCTTGTTTTTAAAACAACATTGAATTAATTCTGTAATGCTCTGTAACTCCTATTTACTTTCCAGCAAATAGAACCTTGTTATACAGGTGCTTCAGCGTTAATTTTCCATCTTGCATTTATGATTGAATTAATTCTCCTTCTTAAGTATAGCACATTGCATTTCTCATTAAAAAAATTGGTTTAACCCCCCACTTTAGATCTGGCTCTGTTGGATATTTATTACTCATCCAATTTAGACACCTGGTCAAAATATATGAAGAATTCCTGTATAATTGTAGGACTGTACTAGCCTAGACCAAGACAACTTCGTTATAAACACATTAAATAATGATTACAGCTGATATTCCCTGTCACACAGAAGTTATTACTTCCCATAACTAAAACTGAAAAAAACGCTACAAAAAATCTCCTCTCCCCTTTTCTTCCCCCTCCCCCACTTTTTAATGTGATGACTTCCTTACATCAGCTACATGAGCACTGAACACCCATTGCTCTGTTCCAGCAATCACTGCACTCCACAGTCTGTGTTAAGACCAAAGTAATGCCTGTGAAGTGGCTCAAAATGACAAAGAGCTCACTGCAGGTGTTTTTTGTCACTTCTTTCTTGTTCCAGTTCTTCAGCCTTCCTGCTTTTTGCAGCTATCAAACAAGATAGGGGCCAGGACTGTTCCTGTACCGCACAGCCATGCTCACTTTGGTGTCACTCTGATGGCAATTTGTGCAGCTCAGGGGGACAGTTTGAGCACCACTGCTGGTTTCAGTGCAGTCCTTTCCCTGAGAGAGCTCTGAGGAGCTGCAGGCAGCCCTGGGCACACGGCTGGAGGTGATCCAGGCCAGGCACTGCCATCACTTCACTAGAAAGCAGGGCAACGTGACAAAAGCACAAGTGGTGAATCATGTCTCTAATCCTCTTATGGTAGTACAAGTGAAAACAATACCTTTCCTCTGGATGTAGGCATAACAAAAGACTCTAATTTGGCTTTCAGACTCTTGTAGGTAATCTGCAGGGCTGCTAGATAAAAAGAACTGCTTTTAATTAGAAAATGAACTGATTTCCATACTACAGCTGCAGCACAATAAATACCAAAGGGAAGCATTATGGAGGAGTTGCTTTCCAGAACAGAGCCATATAAATTGGGAGAGTAAAGACCACAAATATTTCTGAATTTTCATGTAAAAATGCTTTGTTTTAGTTTGCTTAGGTTATGTGTTCTCAACTTTATATGAATTTCAGCGGTTATCCTTAATTATAAAGATATGCTGTCATCTTTCCAGCCTTCCTTGGCAATGTCTCCCTTTGATAAGGGGTATCAATACTAAGCACCTTGTCACTCATGAATAGCTGTTTCTTTTCTCTCCATCTTTGTCAATTTGACAGCTTCCCACCCACACACTGCTCAGTGCTCTTCCTACCCTTTCTTTAGGCAGACATTTATTCTTGGCAAGCTTTCACATATGAATAAAAAGCACATTCAATTTGTGAGTCATTTTCTTCAGGCTTTGGAACATCAACTGAAGTGCTGCCTACCACATAAGGGATTAATGAACAATATACATAACCTGGTTATTTTTATACCTTTCATTTTTGTTATTATGTTGATCTATTGATGGAAAGGTGACAGATTTTGCTGGAAGAGAACAAATTAAAAATCTTTTTATTCCATTGGATTTGACCCTGCAATCTTGATTATTACTGTAATTAAAATAGATGAAAACCCACCCCTTAAATTCACAAAGCACTTGTACTCAATGTGATCCAAAAGTATGACATTAAAAATAATGGATGTGCACAACTAATTTTATCCTTTAATACCTGAAATTTATGGAATGCTGGGGTAACATATGTCATTGCATTATAATCATCTAACTTAAAAAATAAATGTTGTCAATGATATTGCAGCCCACAAAATTTCGACATTTAAAGTCTCCGAGTCCAGAAGTTAAATCTTGAGAAACCACAAACACAATTTTAATTAACAACAATGTAAATATTTTGCGAAAACAGAGTACAGAAAAAGCTTTTTTATTGTAAACACTGCAACTGAATCTTCAGTAGCCACAAAATCAGGATCCTAGTTTCATATCTAAGCCTCACATTTGATAGGTTTTTATTTCAGAATTAAAGCCAAAGTTCAGAACTGTTTCTTATACTAAATCAGTTAGTGGTCACATAATCCTAAGTAACCAGTTGCAAAATAACCAGTGAAAAAATAACCCCCAGCAAAATGACTATTTAATTTCCTTGAGATTATTTACTTATTTTCTTTTATAAACAAAGTAAATAGAGGAAAAAAATTAAGCTATCAGATTTCTTGTTATGGTGACAAAGTGTGCAAGCTGATTTGGCCTTCATGACCTGGAAGCTCGGCTGAGAATTTATACAGCACTGAGAGTTGTGGGGCAAAGATAAATCTGACTTTGCCCTCAAACAAAAAGGGATTTTTTTGTACTTCAGAGTTTAAAACAAATTTATTCTGGATGAACCAGTCTTTATTACACAGCCATTCTAAGGATACACTTAACCTGGAACAGTGCATATTTAAATTGTAATGACTAATTGTGACACGGTCCTATCTTGGTATAGCCATGACTGTGCACAGTTACTATTTCTGTCTCAAAAACTCTGCAAAAGTCTGATAGAGAGAAATAATCTGGATGGAAATAGGACAAAAACGTAACAAAAAGTTCCCCTTAGCTGCACTTTCATTTGACCTTCAAAATCAGATTTGTCGAACAAAAGCATCTACTACATAGTCCTCTGCAGCTTAGGGCAGTGATCACAGTTCAAATGATTTACTCAAAGGAAAAAGGAATATTTTAGTGTGGCCCCAGCAGTGTATTCTTCCCTCATCTTTCTCAGAATTGTTCGGGAAAAAATTGAAATATTCTTCACAATGATTATCCAGTCTAGAATTCTGATCCATCTTAATTTCAGTGAAGTAAACAATTATCTTACCATGGTGGGAAAAAAAAATAAATCAAGAACATCTCCCGGTCTAACAGTCACACTATTTTTCTAACAAAAATTTTCGACTGGTGAGTTTTTAGTCATAGAATTGTAGAATATCCTGAGCTGGAAGGGATTAACAAGGATCAAGACCAACTCCTTTATTTATCCCATGGTATCAAACCACTTGGGGCGATACAAAGACCTTCGTTAAGGCCCAGGAGAGCTACCAGGATATAATTGTATCAACTTTAAATCCAGCTTTGCAAGTTAACTGTGACTCAAGAGACCTATGCATGGAACAGAGCAACATCAATCTAAGTGGTATTCATCATATTTCTGCTTTTTCTGTGTGATGAAATAAAGCCCGAGTCACCCAGCTCTGTGTTTGCTTGCCTGAACATTGAACTTTTCCATGCTTCTAAAGCAGAGCTTTAAAGAAATCACCTTGATATCTAACCCACCGTTTGATCATTATTAGATGTTCCAAATATCTTGGGAAACAGAAGCCCCAGCAGAAGGCAATTATGCTGAAGCTTAATAGATAATTCTAAGCATCACTTCTCCTATAGTTAGAGACCATTTTTAGCTTAGCCCCAATTTCAAAAGTTTCCCACAAAAGTTCTCACAAAAGCACAGAATTACATCTGCAGTGCATTTTAACGTAGTGGGCTTTGTTGTTTGAGTGTTTGGTTTTTGTTGGTTGAGTTTTAGGTGTTTTCCAGTATCTCTTACCCACAACATGCTCTTCCTTGCTGCCATCCAGCTCAGCAGTTGCGTGCCCGGCGATACAGAAGAACAGCAAGATAAATGGTGAAGGTAAGGAACGTCCCTGCTTCCTTTCCTTCATCTTCCCTGTGTAACAAAAATGAGAATTCACAAATTCAGTCAGGTTCCTTGAGCATTCTGCAAAAGCCATTAGCCTTGTGGGCAGACACACAATCTGGGAGTTTTGGAGATAATGTGAGCTCTTTCAGTATAATCTTGTTGTAAGCACAATGGAAAACAAGACAAGGATTGCAGTTGTGCTCAGCAGATTGCCAGTCTCCTGTCCCATCTCAGTACAGGTTAGAGGCACTGCTGTTGCTTTCTTTCTAAACCCCAGCTGAAATCACCTCCTGAGACACACCATGACACGAAATGTAACACTTGGTACTTTTCATGTCCTGGTGTTAATCACACAATGTAGTGCTGCTTGCCAAGTCAAATCATTCCAAGTGAGTTTTACTCCACCTGCAGAACCTCGATTCATTGCCACAATATTTTTAATAAATATTTAATCAATTTATCGTTACCAAGTTCCCAGACTCTTGACTAAGTCGCATTTCAGAGGAATCCGTGAACTGTTTTGCAGCCTGGGCTTCAGCACCTTAAACAGGATTTTGTATTTTTTTACAACAGGCAACAAGAATTTTACTTGACAAAGGAGATCGAAGGTCTGTGGGTACTAATTGAAACTGATTTATTTACTGATTTAATTAAATGCTTTCATTTAGTGCCATTAGCTTCCCTCAGGCTGAAGTACAGGTAGCTAAGGCAGACCACAAGCAACCAAGGAAGCTCCCAGTAACAGATCCTTACTACCTGGCCTTATAACCAAGCCTTTTTCATCCTCACACCCAAAACAAAAATACAAGGAGGATCCTGAGAATTTTGTTGCTAAAACCGGAAAAGCATAAAACTCAGTGTCTTGTCCATGCAGTTTGCAGCCTTTGGAGACAGGACTTTTATGTGTGTGTTTATATATATATACACACACACTTTATATATATATACACACACACTTTTTTTTACCTAGCAGTCTCTTCAACAGCAATTTCTAAAGTTCTCTGAATGTTTAGTCACAAACTTTTTTTTTTTTTTTCTAGTGTGGCATTTATCTCTAACAAGATAACTGGAAGAAGAAAAATAAAACTAGCATTTCCCATAGTAGCCAAAAAAAGACATCCTTAAAAAAAGGCCTAAAGTGACATTGCCATGACCGTAAAAGTGACTCATTCACACTGACAGTCCAGGAAATAGAAACACACACACACAAAAAAGGCAGAGGATACAGTAAGAAGAGGAATTAATAGCAAAAGGTAGGATGTGCATAGCCAGGGGTCCAGTTTAGCACAGGCTAAAATTAAGGATTCAAAAGTCTAACTAGACAGGATTATAACACTTCTGATATAAAAGCAGACTTTCTTCAGTTCACTATAGTTCAGAAGCACTCTCTTTGCCCTGTGGTATCCTGCACCACCTACCAGGACTTGTGTGACAAAGGTTTCATTTGTCTCATCTGCAGCATTGTCTCCCACCTGGCAGAGTCAGTGCTGCCTTACAAATTATTTTATTTCATGTGCTGGTTTGGAGCTGTTTTCTCATTCCCTCAGCTGTAAATATGAAGAGAGCAGGAATTCTATCACCTCTGTTCTGATGGTGATACCTGAGTCATTGATGAGCTGTCAATTAAACTGACTTCTACCAGAGCCCTGTGCTGTCACAGCAGCTTAATAAGTGCAGGTAGTGCACTGTCAATCATGAGCATGCAAACAGCACTGACTGAAAGCAAAAGCTGTGGAAATTCCACCCCCATCCCAAATTATCTCCCTTTGTAGCAGCTTTCAGCCTGTGTCAGTCCTGAGACCAGGGATTCCATCTGCTTCCTCCAAGAACTTCAAAAACCTTCTTGTAATGAAAAAGAATTTTGGTTGGTTACCTACCTTTCACCAGTTAGCATAAATGCTTTGCTGCTTCACTATGGCAGTCTCTGAAATTACCTAGTGAAAACTGGAAAGAAGTGAAAACTGGGACCTACAGAGAAAATTTGGGAAAACTAATGTTTTTATTAGCTTTTCTGCTGAAAAGTTGTATAACCTGATGTCACTGTTTCAGATTTAAACTCCCACCTTCTTTCTGCTTTTATGAAGGCTGTAAATGCTGCTTTTCAAGCACACCTGATAAAAGAATTGAAAAGAAAAACCTTGTCATATTTTGAAATGGAATTTTTAAAAAATAATGAATAAACCCACTGCAATAAGTCCCTCTTTTTTTTTTTTTTTTAATATGCCTTTTCATTTTCCTTGTTAACTTCTTTTGCTCTTGCTTTAAAACTGTTCTTCTTGCCTGGCTCAGTCAGGTGTCCCATCCATGGTATCCATGCCCCAAGAGCTGGGAACTGGATATAATCAGATTGGCAGAGCTATACTGACAGTAAGCCCTGGCTACAGAAGCCTGCAAACAATTTTCCTAACTCCCTGACCAAGCAGTGCAGAGCACCTGATGCAACAGTCAAAGCTAATTAAACTTCTGAAATTAAGACTGATTTATTAAAATAATTGTGCTTTTCACAGAAACACTGGGTTTGTCTACAGCAAATCACATAACTAGCTCATTTTCATTTTGATATAGCTTTCAACAGAGAAAAGAGATCTTTTGCTCCTATCAAAATATTTTTACATGTGGCCGAAAGCAAATAACTTGTTTACCTAATTTCATAAATCTTAATAAACAAAACAAACGCACTACACTCAGGCCTGTACTGCTCGGACAGAAACTACCCATTGGTAGCAAAAATATTGGCCATCTGATCTTATTTTCAGACAGGGAATGCTTTCAGTACCCTAATAAAAAACACTCCACAGCACAAGAACCACTAGCAAAACAAACAAGGAGCAATATTAGTTACACCTAAGTACTAAAAAGTATCTAATCTGTTTTTCTTCCCAGGAGTTTGGACCGGAAATGTCCAGTTCATGTGTCCAAGTCTCATCTGTGCTTACTGATAAACAGAAGGGAATTTAGATTTCTATTAACTTAGCACAACCTGCTTTTCTAGTGGGGAGAGTAATTTCAGCACTATATTATAAATACATAACCCAGTGGTGTGTAATTTCCCATTTGCACACGCTGTGGAAGCATGACTACTCAATTTTGAAGCTGAAAATACCACAGGCAGGCACAGGAGGAAACTGCCACATGATGCCTCTTGTGACTGGTTTGGATCATACCCATTCACCTTTTGTAACCTCATGATCACATCTTCACACATACAGAGGTTCAAAATAAAAATTTCCTTGCACTGTCAGGCAAGTTTAGCTCACCTGGTCTATCTTCCCAGTTGGAGCCACCACAGACGCTTCTCCTGCAGTGGATGTGTGATTGTCACACAGGATTGAAATGCTGAAACTGCCTTCAGTGGGAATCATCCAGGATTCAGACTGCCTCAGATTATCACCCTACAGCCACTTTAAACCAAAATAAAACTACAGTGCCATAGAAAAAAGGGCTGTATTCCCTTCACCTCCCACCACAGCACAGATCATGCTTCTCATTCTGATGGCAGTGCCAGCTCCTATGGACAGAACAAATCCCAACACACTTTGAAAGACCTTTCTTCAATGTCATAAAAGCAGTATAACCTGATAACCAAATGAGTATTTCCTTTACATACAATTCTTATTTCTAACTTACTTGCTGCAGCTACTCTTTTCGATGTAGTTATGTTAAAATTAGTTCTCTTGGAATGCTTTATTTTCTGAAGGAAGGTCAAATTTTCTGAAAGAAAGCTGAACTTTCTTGTGGTCCAACCTATAGCCTGGGGGTCAAAAGCCTAGTTTTAATTTCTCACTAAACTGTAAACCTAATTAACTTAACCTCAGAGCTACACTCAATTATTCATCAGGGAAGATGGCAGCAGTACTCAAGATGGGAAATCAAAAGCTGTATTAACAGCACAGGAAGTAATTAAGAATCAGAACAAAGAGTTGTGAGAGAAAATGAAAAGGATGAAAATAAGTCTATTTTGCTGTGAAGTAACTATGAGGTGAAAGGAATTATACAATTCTCCATATGGTTTTGCTTCATTCTGTCCCCAGGGGTGCTCTGTCCCCATTGTAAAGTTAAAATGGTTTCATAAGAGAAACATACAGAAACAGGCAATTTGTCCCTGTTTTTTAAGACAGTTGTCCCTGGTTTCACTGTGAAGAGCAACTTCAGATAGGTAAGAACCAATCAGCCTCTCCTGACTCTCTAGAGAGAAAATATGACTGTTCAGAAGGCAGCCCACACAAACAACACTGGTAACTACTGGAATTTGACAGACTTTAAACACTTTGCTTCAAAACTGAGATATGACAGTCATGTAAACCTCCATGCTGCTAAGTTCTACTGATATTCTTTTAATTTTAAAATTGACTTTCTTCTTTCTATACACATGCTCTGAGTCCTTCTGGCAGACATTCTCAGAATGAACTGCATGCACACCAACAAAATCACGACAGTAAAAAAGCACTTGAAGTAGATACCACCTTATTTTACAATGCAAGCTAAAATTCCTGCCAGAATTACCTTGTTAAAGCAAATGTAGATATTAAAGCAACTTTCCAGAATGTGAGAGACTGTGTAATTTTTTTTTTCCAGAGGAGATGTATTTTTTTTCCAGAAACAATCCCAATCCCACTGATATATCAGTGGGAAAAGTCTGTGTTCTGTGCCCTGAAAGTCATCCTGGAGGCACAGAATCAGAATAGCATAAAGGATATCAGTGCCCCTGTGCTGGTGAACACCTGGGTACCAGTGTCTGCTGCTGTTTATTCACTTGAAAGAGCTGTTTGAGAAACAAACAGTCCTTGCAGGTAGAACTTGAGCTGAGCAATTCTTCTCTAACTGTGGATCTGGGCATGTTTTGACTATCTGCTAGGATGCTCCTTCTTTTCCATCCTTGCTTTGTTTCCAAGATCACTTTTCCTCCAATTTCTTCAAATTTCCTCTTCCCAGAACATCTGCCTCCTTTTTGAATGTTCTCCCTCACTTCCCTTTCGATGTAAAATAGACACTACAGTCAAGTTTTCAAAATTTCAAAATTACTCTCCCATGAGATTAGGGATAGATAAACTCAATGCCATTAAATTTCTAACTGTCCCAAGTCAGAAACATAAAACTCCAATTCTGCATTTACAGTATTACTAGATGAAAAACAATTAAGTTTTCATGAGCAATATTAGTGAATGTGGGCAACCCACTAAAAAGTTAAATGCACCTTAAATGTCACATAGCTACACCAGAGAGCTGAAATGCTTTAAAACTCAGAATTACCAACTAGGCAATGCACAATGGGAGGACCAGCACACAGATTACTGAAAGGCAATTCAAAGTGCACTTGGTGACTCTCTGGCATACAAGTCATAAAATTTTCAAATAAATGGATTCATCAAGCAATTGGCCACATGGCTGCTTTTTTAATGAACCATTTCACATGGGGCATTTATTTGACAGGGGAAAAGGCCAGAGCAGGATGTGCTTTAATCACCTTTACCTCCTCAGCATTGTTCTATGTAGACTACACACAAAGTAAATTGATTATAATTCTCAAATTCGGCTTCAACAATAACTCAGAGAAATCTGCTGTGGATACAGACACTTGCTGCCTTCACAGACAGTAATAAACGTCTCCTAGTACAATTAAATAATGGACAGCAGGTTCCAAAGGGCCAAGGCTGACAGCTCTGCCCAAGTGGGTGCCTAGCAATTCCCCAGCACACCCTTGCTGTCCCTATCTGCACTGACAGCTGCACTTCCTGTCTCTGTGTCTGGCCATAAGACACTCAGGAAGGAAGGTTTATATCTTCATGTGTTTCCCATGAAACTTTCATGGCTAATTCCTGGAGCACTGAGTCAGACTGACCATCCACACACTCCTCCCCCAATCCAAATTGCTATTTTTCTCCCTGCTCCTAGTTTCCCCATTGTTATGGGCCTTTTCCTCATTTAATTTGCAAATTTTCTAACATATTATCCACTTCTAGCAATACTTTAAAATACAGGCTAGTATCACTGCTTCATTTTACACAGTTACTAAAACTGAAGTGTACATCAATTATTCTAAGTAAAATATTACAAAAGTCACCAAAAATATTCTGGTTTTTTGGAGTGCAGTTTGTTAGACTGATACGACTGGACACCTCATTCACTACCCTCATTAAGGGTTTCTTCTAAATTTCAAATATACTGTGAGTGAAATTGGCTTATATCTTAACAGCTTTATTTGATTCTCCTAAAGTCTTCCTAACTTCTCAAAATATGAATTGCTTCAGATGCTAGCTGCCTCAGACTGATTTGAAATAGTCTGGCAGACACTTCTGTTTGAACCAAGCCTCTCTTGGATCTACTGCAGTGGAGATATTGCTTCAAAAAGCAAGAGCTTTTCTTCAAACACGAGCTATTGATCAGGACTAACTTATTCAGCTTTAGGATGGCTTCCTTTCCAAGAACTGTCTTAGAGTTTAAAATACCCGAGGACTGATATTATGGCAACCAAATATTAGTTGTATTGATCATCCAAGTATGTTTGTTGTCCTGCTGTTTCAAATCTGCAGAGGAAAAGAAGTCTCCCTTTTTGCAGTGCTCTTTGCTGGACTTTGAATCTAAACATCTGACTACTGCATCTAAAGGAAAGCCACCAATCGAAACGAAAAAGAATTACTCGGTTAAAACCGAAAGTCTGCTGCAAAGTACTCACCAAACTCCTAGCAACAGTTCGTGAAGAAAGAGGGAATTCCTGAATCGGAGCTGAATGTGATCCTCCCCTACACTAACTCACGTTGAAGGGGTGTGGTGTAAAGCTACAAAGGCAGGGCTGCAACCTGATCCGGCCGGAGCTCCTGCCTGGGGATTGCTCAGCTCAGTCCTGCAGAAACGCTTCCTCTGCGTAAAGCTCTCATCTGCCTGGAGTTCGGAGCCACTGCTTTCCTAACAGCGATAGCTAAAATGAAATGCACCTTTAGAGAGCGAGAGACTGTAAGAGAATTTAGTGGTTGTTCCCGGCAGGCTCTGGTGCAGCTCCTGAGGATGCCGAGTTATCCTTTGGAGGTGTGAGAGATGCGGTGTGACGGACTGCGGGGTTTTGTCTCTTTAAACCAAGCCCCGCTGCTCCGCCGGCGGTCCGGAGCTGTTCACAAGGGCTGTTCTGCCTGCAGCTACAGCATCCCCTCTATTTCAACATCCCACCAGTACGTGCTAAAACTCCAGTTCAGCGTCATTAAGAGTGCCATGGCTGCTGACAGGGATGGGGACCCTCAGAGACCTTGTAACTCTTGCGTGTAGAGGCACATGTCCATCCACAACCTCAGTCTTGCCCACACCGGATGGGAATTTCCCAGGTAAGGAATTAAACAATAAGAGAGACAAATAACAGCTGAAGTACAATGACTTACACACCAGTAGCTGTAACTCACTGTAATTATTTCTCGGCAAAGACAAACAAGCTGGTAAATCACTTTCACTGAAGGTTCTATTCAGCTGTTTATCACCATCCTGAACCAGACGTGCAGTTTGTCCTGGTCAGTTAATGGATTAACTATCTCTGACACAAACAGAAGGGCTCCTGGCTGTTGTTCCCAACTGTAAAAATGTCTGTAATGCTTCTCAGAACAAAGTCAGCAGTCAGCTGAGTCTACTTACTATTAACTGGGTCAATAATCAAATGGATTAACTGTCCTGACATGGGCTAGAAGCACTCCCAGAGTAAAGGGACGGTTCAAATGCTGGGGGCGAGGTTCTACAGATTAGTGCAGTTACTAATTACCAGCTCAGATAAAGCAAGAGGCAAGCCAGCTGCAGAGGTCAGTGAAAAGGAAATGGGCACTCTGTCATTTGTGTCACACCACAGCAAATGAAAAACATCGTGTCAAGAATTAGTATCTGTGAGAGCTATCCATCAATCTATTTGAGGGTCACAAGAAAGTCCAAAGCAGATACACTAACATTACACCATGACTTAAAGAAATGTCTGTACATTTACAATAGAAACAAGACTCAATCGATTTCAAGAAATGCACATACTTCTTCACTTTGATAATGCACCTGGATGGAGAAACAAGAATCTGTGCAAACAGCTTCAAACCTGCTCCACTCTACAAGCAATTTGCAAAGAAGTCACTTTGGTTTTAGTTGTACTGGACGCTGAATGGTCTGAAGTTACAAGTCCATACAAATTTATTTTGAATCTAGCAACTGGCCTGGGCATAATTTCAAGTAGATTTTTGGTTGGTGTTTTTATGAGATTTTTTTTTAATGAACACACACACAAAAATATTTTCATAGTTTGTGTCAATGTGTTAGCATCAGTCTTTTTCTCACAAGAGCTTACTCAAGTAACTCAAAGGAATTCTGAAGGATATAGTCCACACAGACATGAAAAAAAAGGAGAAAAGCTACAGTTTAAAACAGATTTGACATCTTATTGTCAAATAAGGGGATAAAAACATATAAAGAAAAGGACTTTAAAGAACACATAAGAGAATGAAACCCTTATCTTGATTAAAGGTTAGACCAAGAAATCTTTGGTACACAATAAAACAGGATGAGAGTAAAAATACCGCCATGTGCTCGAGGAACACATTGCTCAAAAGAAGAATTCCAAGAAAACTATTTCATTTTCAGATAAGCAGTTTTGCTTATCTGAAAATGAAATTTTCATCAATCATTCAGTTGATGCCTCTCCAGCTCCCACACGCAATCCTTCTAATTTAGTTGCCAGGAATTAATTTAGTTGTCCTCCTAATTCAGTTTGCATTATAACCACAACATAAAAGGCTTCAGTTGAAATGGGAATCGCACTTTCACTGATTTGAACCTTTAGTGTGATCAGAGAATTCCATTCAGCTGTGACCTGGCCTAGACAATCACACTAACATCTGGCCTGCCCTGAAGCCTGCTGATAACTCTTGTGTGTCCACAGTGGAAAAGGTCCCTACCTGAGGAGGTATCAATCAGCAGGTACATACAGTGGTACAGCTAGAGTAAACTAAAACACAGATGCCATGAAAAAAATTGTTTATACATACTTGCAATACTCAGTACTTGGCTCTGAAGAGTCCAAAGCTGAGATAATTCGAATTTTGTCTTCTGACAGCGCACAGTTATTCCCAACAAATTGGGAGATCAGGGAATTTAAAAAAAACAAAAACAAAACAAACAACAAAAAAAAAAAAAAAAAAAAAAAGGAAGGTCCATGTAAAAGGCCAGCATCATTACAAGCCTGATGAACAAACATACACTGCTTGAAAAGTCACACTGCCAGCTACCCTCTGACCACAGAAAAAATCCCCTTACTCCATGTTTTCAGCTGGGAGTTCTCGCCATGAAGCTGCTTCTGGTGACAGCCCCACTTTTTCCAAGAGCCAAACCAGGAAAACCCCTAGCCTGGAGCCCTGTCTTGACCACAAGACAGATATCAAGGATATGAGGACAGATACAAGGGTAACAATACTAATGGCAGAAGTCCTTGCATCTGCAAAGTGCTTACAACACACAGGTTAAAAACACCTGACCCTTCAGGCTGTTTCAGTGGCTTCAGGCCAGGTACTCCCCTTTTCTCTCCACCATGGCACTGCACTACACAGCCTACATTTCTACCACAAGCTGGTTTTACACTGACAACATTTTTAGGACATCAGGAAATGGAAGGTAAGAGCT
Source organism: Dicaeum eximium (assembly GCA_013396995.1). NCBI lineage: Eukaryota > Metazoa > Chordata > Aves > Passeriformes > Dicaeidae > Dicaeum > Dicaeum eximium. The sequence goes on along the minus strand of VWZP01001408.1, from coordinate 1,503,104 downwards.
AATAACTACCCTAAAAGCTTCAGAGGACTGGGCAGGGTCACTGTCCTCTGCAATGGCTGTTACTAGTTTGGGCTGGTGCTCATGCTGGCTGAAAGGGATGGAAGGAAAGAGTGAACTACAAATCCAAGTTTTCCTAACCTGTACATTTTTATTTGTATGTAGTGCGTGGGTTTTTAGGAGAATATGTTCCATTTCACCATAGCCCTAAGTATATGCTCTTCAGAAATTAAAATGAGGCACAAATAGCCAATCTTATAATTGTTTTACTGTACCAGAACAGAGATAAAGCAACGCAAAATTATATTGCAGGTTTGGTTTGTGCATATAAAATAAAAATAATATTTTAAAGCTCTATCATTTCTGAAGCAAAATTCACGATGTCACACGGTTGGGAAAACACAAAGGCTTACATCAGCTGTGTCTCACACGTGCCTCTCGGTGAGGGTGTGACATCGCGGGAGCTTTAACAACACAGTCTGAGATGTCTTGTTGCCCTCTAGCGATGCCACTTGATTTTTTCCACTGCTTAGGTCTCTAAAAATTTCCTCAAAGTTGAGAGCTGTCCGCCTCCTGCCTTCGACAAACTGAATCATAACTTCATTCTCCTCCTGGTGCTTGAACGAGATGGGAGAGCACGACTATTCCTGAATTCGCACAAGGAGTGAGGAACCCGAGATCAGGCTGACAGGAGAACCGCCAGCAGCACAGCTGGCTCAGCCCAGATGTGGCATCACTGTCACCACAGTGGGACAGGCTCCCTGGGCCCTTCCCTCACACAGACACTCAGCACCTGGCAGGGCAGGGCTGGTGCCCTTGGAGGGTTTCTGGAAGCACTGGCTCCTGCTGTTTTCCCCCCCTGTGCCATGGAGCACCAGCAAGCATTGGCAGAGGGAACACTCAGGTACCTGGCAGAGACTCCACCTTGGCACTACTAACAGCACTTCTGTGCTCAAGTGAGATTATCTCAACATATATCTTTTATCTCAACATATATCTTTTCCAGCTAGGGTCATCTACATCTACACACAAAACCTCAACTAGGTTCTAAGAGATGAACATAGATTAAAATTTCCTTTTAGTGCCAGTTTTACAAATGGCTCTATTAGTGGCTTGTACTTGTTCCATTATTTTTACAGCAGTCTCTGTCGTATTAAATATTTCAATGCCAACTAAAAACTCGTGACTGCAATGAAAGTGAAATAACTTCCTTAGTGAAAGCAAGATCAGAATCCAGCAGCTGTCACTTGAAAAGCTGTCTCTCTGATGCACTGTTCTGTCCCCGCTCATTGTTTATTTCCTGTAATTTTCTGTTCTTATTTAAAAACTGTGGCTATCTCAAGGGTTTTCTAAAGACAAACTGAAATGAACATAGAAGGTGACTTTTTTCACTGAAAGCAGAACATTGAGATAGCACAATGAGGCAACTCGAAAAATTCAGGCTTTGTTTCTGTCCTCACTCCAAAGCAGTAAAAACTATGTAAGGTGTTACTTATTTTCTATTACTAATGGAAATGCAGGAACGTCTTTAAAAGGGAGAATCTTCCCTTTACATTTAACACCCAAATTTATTTTTGCTGGGGGTTTTTCTTGGGGTTTTGTGCTTTGAAAGTCAAATCTTTAGCAGGGCTAACAAGGGTAAGTTGGGTAAGTGGACTATCCTAATGTGTTTTTTTCTTCAGGGGGTGAGAAGAGCAAAGTAATTGAGTGATGGATGAAAGAAAAATTGTCAGATCAATTTCTTACTAGCTGAAAATTTTCCCAAGCTGAGCTACCCAGCTTGTTCGAGCAGCAGCAAGGAATACATTCAGCATCTGCCTTTCTGATTTCTAAGCCCAGTTAGAAAGTCTAAACCAGTCTTATGGTGAGCAATGAGTTTTCTTGAAATTAGACTTCTGTTTTGCCCAGCAGAAGTGCAGAGGTTCTGCACTCAGCTGGTGCTGTCTTTTTTTTCCCTGAAAAAAGTTGAGCTTTTAAAATCTTCCCTCCATCAAGTCCAGGACTTAAAAATAAAAAAGGCTCTCCTTTTATTAGGCAGAACACTTTGTCATCTTCTATCCTTTAGTAATCCAGTATTAGCATATCACCAGAATATAACATTCCCTGTGTTGATACCAGAGGAATCAAGGGTTAAATACCCAGCATATTTAATAACCTGAATATTGCTTAGAACGAGCAGGGAGAAGCAATGGAAGCCTAAGGATTTAATTTTTCTTTTATTTTCCTGTATCACAAGCAAAATATTGGCTCTTGCTGGAGGACAGCTGTGACGAACTTCTGCATTTCTTGTTTCCATCTGGGCAGTTTTTTCCCTTGTAATTTTTTAAATTCTTTTTCCTGTGCATTTCTTTTTGCTTATGATCTTATGTAACTCAATTTTTTTTAACCCATCAATTTCTTAAGAGTAAAACATGAACAGCTTGGAGCATTCTTTGAAGTTGAAATCCTAAAAAATTAGTTCCCATTGCTACCTTTTTTAAAAACCCAGAGATAATCTACTTACATAGTACAATTACAGGAATCAAAGTACAGGACCTGTCATGCGACATTTGGAATAATGTGGAGATTTCAAGACTCATAGCCAATAAAAAAATGGATAACTAAAAGTAGGGGGTCAGGTCAGAATCAAATACCACTAATTTTTAGAGTCAGCAGCTTTATGAAGTGTGAATTTCATTAAAACCTCACAATACTTTCAATCAAAGCAGAAGAAGCGATGTCTTATGTAAAAGAACAGCATTTTGTCACCTTCCCTACAAAAGGCGGGTTTCTTCTTTCTTTTTGGGTCTTTTTATTTCATTAACTTGAAAAATTGAAAGAACTTTCCATCATGCAGCTGCATTTAGATCTGAGGTGGATCATATCTGCAGCAAAGCAGAATAGAAGTGTTACCTGCTGAATTGTGTTCTGTTAAATAAAAAACAGGGTGTGTGTAGGCTCATTGAACAAGTGGCCTCACTGGACAAAACCCTTGTTTTAAAACAATATATTCCTTACTTGGCTCAGCAAATGCCTACTTCTGCAAGAGATGTGGATTAATTCAATACATCATTTTTCTTGATTACCTGTTTATCATGATGTTCATTCTCCCGTGGTATTTCTAATTATCCTCTTGTGAGGCCAGTGTTGCACTAACCATCTTAGGAAACCAATGTCCCTTTCCACCTAAGTCCTTTAGTGCTCATTCCAAATGCAGCCTGAGCCCAGGACCAGCTGCTTTAGTCACTGGGTGTCACTGTTGCAGCACTGAGAGCTTTGGTGTTTTGTGTGGAAACAGCCAGCAACTACACCGGCATTTTATTCCTCCATCCTTATTATTATTGGTTTGCATTCCTGCTCAGGGCTGCAGTCAGTATGGGTTTTATCATAAGTTAAATATTTACAAGTATTCAGGCCTGAGGATAGACTCTGCTTTCAGGAGAAAATAGTTCATTAAACTTTAAAAGCTCTTTACTTTTTAATTTAAGTGTGTCTGTTTTTATTTCCACTGCTCTGATAGATTTATTTCTGAATATGTTTTTATGTATGCACAGTATACATATTTCTGCCATTACATATATACACACGCCATACCAGAATATACTTATTTATGAATACACATGCACATATGAAATTGATATATTTCTTTAATAATTAAAAAACAATTTCTGGAAGGTTCACGTAAGCTGTAAATTTAAATGATTGACTATTGCAATACCTGAAATACCTACCCCTTGCTTTACCAACTGAGGCAAGGCTAAGTAGTGCAAGAACCACAACTCTATACATTCAGAATGTTGAAAATGGACTAATTTAAGCATACATGTAAAGTAGCTCACATTGTCAGAGACTTGTTACATGGGTTTTTCCAGCCCCCCTTGAAATGTATTCTAGCAGAACCAAAATCATCAATTAGAAGTACACACTGACAGTATCATTTAGCTGTCTCTAACTCTTGGTTAAATGAAACAAATTGAAATTAAATGGAGTGTGCTTTTAGATAGCAAACAACAAAACAAGCGGAATTTCCCGTTCATTGGACTTCCCACTGATTTCTCAGAAAGCTGTGAGCACATCTGTATTTTCTTTACCTTGGCACAGAATGAATAGAAGTGAAAGTCATTTTCTTTTCAGAGAACTGGTTACAGTTGCTCCTCCAGACTGCATCCAGGCCACCCTCTGTGTCATTTTGGGTTTTTCAAGATGCCAGTTCCTCCCAGGCTGAGCCCTCCTCTGTGGCGTGGCTGGTGAATAAATCAGGTGCAGGAGGTGCACAAGCCGTGCCATAAGGAGCAGCAGCAGGAGTGCCACGCTCTCAGGAAGGGATTTTAAGGGCATCAGCAAGTGAAGGAGGTGGCAACTGAGGACACCACCGTGTGCTGCCAGTTCTGGGGAGCCTGAGCAGCCCTTGAGAGACATTTCCTAGCAGACAGAGCTGGACCAGCCTCACGGTCAGACATGCTGCCTTCTGCTCCCCCCGGCCCCACCGTGGGTACCCTGGTGCCAGGAGTGCCATCCCTGCCCCACTTGTCATTTCTGCTCCATCACCTCCTGACTCCTCACGTCTACACCAGACACACAAGCAGGAAACCGGTTTGCCAATCTGCTAAAAACCAAAATAAAGCATTGCCAACAACTCCTGTAATAAAGACCTGCACTTCCTGGGGCTGGCTGCTGCCTGCCCAGCTCTCTGACTTGCTGTCTCCCAGGTGTACATTTGGAGATGAAAAGGCTTCTCTAGGAATTGCAGAGACAGCAAAAGTCGTTTGGGAAACACTACCTAAACTTTGGCTCTTATCAGTTGCTAGCCAGTATCTAAGACGGCATCTCTAAGCAAAACAAACATTTCAAGCGTGTTCAGAAGAAGTCATTAGACAGCTAAAGCCAGCCAGTTGTTCCTGTGACAATTCCTGCAGTGCACATGCTCACCAGGGAACAGGGGACAATTATTTACACAGTGCTTATAACTCTCAGAACCATTGTCTGCCCTTTTCCAAGTTCCTGCCCTCCAAGAAATGGGAAACAATTTGTGTTTCACAGATGACAGAGCACTAATCCATCTTCAGCAAAGCTTATGTTGCCTAGCAGTGAGAAAAAGATTTTTATTCTTTCAGTATTTAATATTACTTTTCTGGTAATAGAAAATAATGAGATTAGACATGTGCAAGAAGACTAAAGATCATATTGCACTTCAAAAACGGAAGAAGTACTGGATTAGAAGTGAATGAAAAAAAAAATTCTTTAAAAGTCCAGCACCAGCCTGTTTCTAAACTAATCAATCAAGAGAAGACCGTGCCAAACATGAAATACTCTGTACACTGTGATACTGAAACTCCTGACATGATAAAAGTTGTGTGTCACAGGTCCTGTCTGACTGTTCCAGGTGGGAAAGCCCTTCCCAACTCATCAGGCAAGAGCCACCTTAGATGACTGATATCCATCAAATTAATCAGTGGAAAAACCATGTGCTCCTTTCTTCAGAAGCAAAATTACTGCCAGGAAGACGCCAGATTCAAAACATGTCTTCCATGCAACTGTTTCATGGCAAACACACCAAAACAACAACAAACCAAAACAGAACCTTGGCAAGATTGCCTCTCCCAGGAGACAGAAAATGGAACAAAACGCCTTCCATGAGAATTTTCCATTTTGGCTCGATGGTTTCAAAACAAAGAGTAAACATGCAGAATGCTGACCAGCCAAAGTCTCTCAGGAGTGTGCCTAACTCTTAACATGTCAGTGATAGCTCTGGAATAAGGCAGCGCTTCTCAAAGGAGAACTACACCACAGGTTGCTGCAGAGAAATTTCCTGATGCTGCATTGAAATTTCCTGATGCTGCATCCTTGTCTTATGCAGCAAGTTCAGACATGTTGGTCTGCTCAGTAACTGGATGAACGAAGCAATTTTAACTCTATCCACAGCAGATCTCTAACAGAAATGAGTTAATGCTGGCTCATGTGCAAGATTTACTCAGAGTGCTACCAGAGAACAAGTCACCAAGCAATCTGAGAAGTCTGTGGAGGACTGAAAACAATGCAATGATCCTGCTTGGCTCACTAGAAATAAACCCGGTATTTAAAGGGGTTTCCTGGGTGCTAAGTACATCCTTAGTAAAGCAGAGCCCAACAGAATTGTTCACAATACTCACAAAAGCTGTATTTACAACAAATGGAAAACTGCGTGGCTCTTGTGGGAAAATGCAAACAATTACAGTAAAATTGTACTTAGCTGAGTGGCAAGTTTTTAACTGGCAAGAATCTCTCACTGCATTATTCTCATCACCTTTCCTGAATTAGCCTATTTTAATAAGAAAACAGGCAGTGAAGGAGGATTTTCCATAAAGCTTGTGTGCTGTTGGTAAAACAAGATTAAGAATTATTCTATATTTTTCTTTGATCCTCTGCAATCTATTTCTAGCATTATACCAATCTCCACTAGATTTTGGCAGAAGCCTGTCAGTTTGATTTCTTTCCAGCCTGGAAGATAGCTGGGGTGATGTTTTTTGCTTACTTACACCACAGGGTAACAAAATTTGCCCAGAGCTAAGACACTGTAATACACACACCCCTCTCTAATGCATGGATAACTCCTCTAATAGACACATATAAATTTCTTTGACAGAAAAGCCACAAAACCAAGCTACAGTTGCTGGCACTTATGTTTCAAAGAAGCTTTTAATACAAGCTACCTGCAGTAAATCAAACAGTAACAGTTTCTTCTCAATAGTTAAATACAAGCTGAACACAGATTTTTTTATGATCTGAGTGCTGTGTTGGACCATATTCAATTAAAAGTGCTTAAATATTGCCCCTAACAGATTTCATTCCTTCAATTCTGATTTAAAAAATTGTTGCTTGTTGGAGAAATAGCTGCTGTGTATCATGGGGGCTTTTCATCCTATTAAGATACTCACATATAAAATTGACCAAATGAATTTTTCCTTTAAATGCTTTGTAATAATAACAGCAAGAAAAATAAATAGAAGCAGAACCTTTAATGCTAGATGCAAAACAAAGCACATAACTAATAAATGGATTTAAACATTCCCAAATTTAAATATTTTGAGGGACAGCTACAATAGATAGGCCCATCCTTCCCCTCCCACCGTGCAGTTCTGGAATACACTGGCATAGATCCCAGCCAGGGATGAAGACTAAGAGAAGAGCTAGAGATGCAGAAAGGCAGATTGTGATTACCAGCTCCCTTTAAGAAGGCTTTGTGCATTCAGTGTGCCTTCCAGTTTTACTTTACAATTAGCTGTAATGGCATGCAGAGTATTTCCTACTTGGTCAGGACAGAGGATGCCAAGTTTTGCAGGTAAACCATTTCAGAAGTGTGACAAATGGCAAACTTCTCTCTTATTTTTGTTTCCTTACTACTGAACTGACAAAAATAGGACTATGGAAGCTTTGTAAGCAAGAGAAGCTTGAACAGATTACAGACCCAGACTAGCGTTGGAACTGTTCATATACAAATGCAAGAAGAAAATGAACTTTTTCAGGACTTGTTCCACAGAATATGAACTGATACATATACAGGTAAAAGTACATTTAAATTTCAGGATTTTTTTTAATTTTTGTTATTGTAGTGCAGGGAACAGAAGATGGAGACAAGCATAACAAGAAAGGAAAGTTGAATGTTTTTCAGAGTTATCAGTTGCTCGTGAGAAAAAAAATTAAATTATTCACAAGAATATATATTATTATAGTTAACCATTTTCAACATAGGCATCTTGGACTTTACAATGCCATTTTCTTTCTTACACGATAACCATTGGTTAAATTAGTGCTATCAATTAGGACACAAATTTGGGTTTTTTGGTTGGGTTTGTACGGTTGAGTTTGCTTTTTTTCGTATTATGTCAATATTTTAGAAATAACAGTGATAATGCCTGTGTTCCTCACTTTTCTTCCATTTAAAACAAAGATTTTACAGGTTTCTGAACTTTGCTTTTTGGATACAAACTGTAAGCAGGTGGACAGGCCAGCTGGAAAGCAGGAAGAAAAGAAAAGGACAGAAAAGTTTTAATTGCTCAAAACAAGAGACACTTATTTAAAGAAGAACCCCTGTGGAGGTTTTGTATCTATTTCTGGGAAGAAAATAAATTCATGCTAAAATAGGTCTTCCCTCAGTACAGAGCACTTGTTCTGAAACTAAAGTGCTTTTTGCTAAACATACAGATGATCCACATCATTGAAAGAAGATTCTTTGATTTTTAAAAAGAACACTCATTTTTCTGACCAAAATAGCATTCTCAACTATCAATGCTTTTCTCACAAGAGACAGCAGAAAATTTTTAACCCAAATACCTGTGAATAATGAGCTACCAGTACTTTCTGCTTATGAAATTAAGGGGTGCCAATTAGTCAATTAAGTGATCTACTGTCAAGACCTGGCATGGCTCTAAGGCATATCAAGGCTCAGGTGCTTAAAACACCAAACATGAAAAGAGTTTCTTGGTGACCTGTTCCTGCTCTTTTGTGAAAAAGATGAAACATAACAATACTCCATTTGATTACTTGCTACTGAATCTTCAGGATTCTTTGTGACTTAGGTGTAGTCTTTACTACTGCTCAAGAGGAGAGATGGCATTTCTCCCTTTCCTTGTTGCCAACTGCTCCTTCTGCCTGGGAAATCCAAGGAAGTGCCTTGAGCTCTGCAGGAGCCAGCAGGGCTGTGCAGAGCACACCGAGCCTGGAGCTCTCCCCCAGCTCACAGATGCACCTTTAAGCCTTATGCCAATGCCTGTGAAGTGTCTGCAAAGAACCCTTTTATTTCCAAACAGCCTGCTCAGCGTAGCTTTATCAGCCCCCATTACAATCTACTCATCTGAGGTTCAACAGTACCATGTGTTACTGGATGAAAGCAGGATCTGTGCTTTGTTTACCCACTGTATGATATATGAAGATGGTTTTGTTCATGTGCTTGGATTTTCTAAAATAGAAGGATGCAAACAAAAACCCCACCAAACTCGCAAAAACACCCCTCAACAAAAAAAAAACCCCAAAACACCAACTGCTAATTGTTTTTCCCACTTCGAGGTGATACAACAAATATTCTCTGTATGTAGTACCAAGCAATGGCTCTGAGGAAAAAGTCAACCCTCCACTGAGTGCATTTTTGTATAGTAAAGAACCACACTAATTCTCCGGTATTACAGTGGCTACTTGTGAGAACATCTCTTCTCCTCCAAAAAAAGCAGACTTGAAATAAAGTGGAAAGCTGAATAATTACCACCTCACAGTTGGAGATACTCCAGCATCCTCTGGCACATCTGCAAGTGTTTGGCTCTGGCAGATTCTGGAAATCCACTGCTCAGAAAAGCAGTTTAACCACTAGAGGGGGAGGAACTATTCCCAAGGGTTCAGCTGTGTCACTGCATGGCCACGATGTGATGCATTACAGTTTTGTAGCACGTGCTTAATTCCTATTTTTTCACTTGCATATTGTATACCTTCTCGGAATTACACATTAATTAAATTACAGTAAGCTGGACCATACAGAAACCTGCAAGGTTCCACTTCTCTTTAGATAAGGGGATCCTATTAATCTCAAAGCCTAAGGTATGCAGCAGCTCTAGCCAGGACTTAGAACACTATTTGTTGTGGGATGACACAAATCACACAACCTGATAAGAAACTATGCTTTATTTATTGCTGTTGGTATAAGCTTTAAGGCCTTGAAAGCAAAAACCAGAACCTGAGAACTGGGTATCTTAGCAGACCTCAGTAGTAAAGAACTCACAGATTTACTCTGCTTGGAGTTCTGGAGCACTCAAATATATTGACTGTTTTAAAAAGCTTCCTAGGAGAACTTCTGTATCTCTTTAGAAATACAATGGTTACTACTCCTTTGGTCAATATCACCAGAAAATAATATAAAAATCTCTCAGTCCTAAATTTGTCTCTACATTATTATTATTATTTGTTATTAAAGCCATTGCAATACAGTTAATGCCTTTTTTACAGAGCAGTTCCCTATCTGAACAAATGCTTCTGATTACGCAGACTTCATCTTTGGAATCTGCCACAAGAAAGCATGTAGACTGTCATGACTAATTACAAAATGATGCCAAATTATAATTCATGGCTCTTTAAAGCACACACAAAGCCCCCACACATGGAACATCCACTAGGTCTGCTCAATCACTTAAATCACTTCAAAAGAAGAAAATAATTTATTAGTCTAACAGTGATGAATCCTACTGTACAGAATAAAAGAGGGTTTTTTCCCCAGCATATTTTGAGTCAAAGTCTTCTTCAAAAAAAGGTGATTTAAACCCAAGACAAGGAAAATCCTAAGTGAATGGTGCAGCTAATGGAGATACAACCCCTTTTTGTCTTGCAGGATCAATCCACAGGTCACCTCTGCACATCTGGTAGCTGACAAAGGCTTTATTGTTCCAATTAAAGAGAAACATATTGGTAGAATGACCTCTTTCTAACTGTTCCTACCCATAGTTTTGGATCTAAAGGAGATGAAGAAATAAACACCTGAATAAAGGAATCTTTAATTTTCTATGAGGTGCTCTGCTCATCCACAGCTGCTGGATTAAAAGCAGAAAACCTGCCCCAAAATGTATGTGTACACATAGGGCATAACTGATTTTCTTAGGATAAGAAAGAGTTAAAACATTTCAACCTATTTGCTACAAAAGAAGGTCAATGATGGCTTGAATTCATGTTACTTCCAACTCACTCCTGAAACATAAGAAGAGGGGATCAAGGAATACGTTTTCCTAGTTGCTAAGTGCTCAACCTCTTCCTGCTCAGCCATTAATATTTGACTAGTTTTTCTTTTGCTTATTTGCTCAGGTTTCTAAGTCTGAGTTATAGCCATAAGTGTTTTTTGCCTGGAGGTAAATCAGGTTGTACACAGGGTAAACTTCCAGAAAAAAACACATCTCTGCAGACAGTCTTAGTAAAAAGAAACACTGTAATGGAAAAAAAAAACCAAAACATGTCTGCAGCAGCCTATGTTCTCTTTTAAGAAGCAGCAAATTAAGTGAATCATTTAATTAGAACCCATTTCATTTTTTGATGTTTCTTATTTTCAAAATGAGCTGTTTAAGCATTCCACGCTTCCAGGGATAACGCAGGGCCTTTCAGAAACAATGTATCAATTAAGGACTTTTTGAATACTAGACCTAATTAAGATTAACGTCTGCAAGATACAGTTATTTAACAAACTATAGAACAAGTTAGCTTATCTGTTAATATAATGTTTTATAAGACAATAAATCAGAGAGAAAATAAGAAAAAATAACCATTGATAAGAGGGTAAGTAGAAATTATAGCCTCTTGGGAATTAAGAAGTTAACCCTTCTGTGTGAAAGTACAGAACAGACCTATTTTGCATGAACAGGATGTGAAAGTAAGAATTGCACTACAGGCTCTCAATCAGTGAGAAATATGCAAATTGCAGTAATTTTTAAGCAATTTAATTCACAGACAGAAGGTGATGTAGATGGAGCTAAGCCCAAAGCAAGGCAACTCAACTCTGTTGCTGTGCAGAGGGTGAGCCCTTGCACTGCTTTCAGCATCCTTGATTAGAAACACTCATTTGAAGGCCAAGGGGTGAAGTCACTTTGAGCCCCACAGCGCTCAAGGCAAGAAAGCTCACAGTGATACAGCTCTGGAGAACTGCAGCAGAGCTTCAGGAAATTTTCTTTTTTATTAGACCAGTACGTTATTCACTTCCACAAGCTCCCCAAGGTTATAAAACACACATTCTAGTCCAGAAACACAGAGCAGAGAAGCAGGGCAACTTTCCCCAGCTGGCTTTTCTTACAAAGCATGTTTTGAACAATGTGCTCACACTGCTGGCTGGCTGTCAAGAACCACATTCTTGACAAAATCACGCTAAAAGGTAATTTCTTTTGCTCCTTGCTGCATCTTTTAAATAATGTAAGTAAAAATACTGGAAACTCCCTTTCAGTAGACACTACATTTATGAAGCAAAGTCTCTCTGCTTCTTGCTTGTCACCATTAATGAGAGCAAATTCCTCTAATTGGTGTCGTAGCAGCTCTGCTGGCCAAAAACCAACTTGCTTCTCTCTGACCTTAAAACTGTGCATGCTTTAATTGCTAGACATTTCATTATAGATAACAAGCCCCAGTGACCCTCAAAGAGTGATTAGAGGAACACCACTGCTTGCCATGATCTGAGCAAAGGGCAGACACTGACAAACCCTGCTGAAATAGTGCTCAAGCTCACCAGTGCAGAGTGTGTTATCTTTGATAGTTTATGGCTCCTGAAGCACCAAAGCCACGAGGAACCCCACAACAGAAATACCATTTTTCAAGCCTTACTCACGCCAAGGCATTAAACCTGGAGCAGAACAGAATACTTCCTCCTAAGGCTCCAACCTTCTTCTTCCTCAGTCTTGGACTGCAGTCCAAGGTTTATAACCTAGGACTGATCCTGCACAGGCTCCTCACTGCGACCCTTCCCACTCCTCCCATCACAACATCTGCTCTTAGCCAGGCACTAGAGAGTTTGAGGAAAAGGAGTATTTCTGGTTTGGGTTGCAAAAGTGTCATAGACTCTTTCTGGAGAAAAACATCTTTTTAAACAGTTCTTGGTGCTGGAGAGATCACTTAACTTCCCATTGTCACCGCATTCAACTATAAAAATAAATAAAACCACAACAAGCAAGGGCTGCTACTCCCTCTTTTAGATTTTTCACGTTTTTATGTTTCTTTCTTTCTCCATTGTCTCTTCAATACCTTCCCAATCCAAAAGATCGTGTAGCAATATCTACAGCAGAATTTTTTTGTCCAAAGGCAAATATAAAGCACAAAACAAGAACAGTATCTGTACAATTGTAGGGATATCTGCAGAAGCAAATGATATCTGTTACAGAAAGCTGAAGGAACAGCTATTGTAACTAAATATCCCTTACTACAAAACACAAAGTTCTGCCAGTGATGTTCCCTGATACCATCTGGCACCAGTCTTGTTCACTGTCATAAAAGGGACAATTCCTTCTGTGGTGCTGACAATTTCCCTTTCTACTGCCTATAGAGCTTGACTAGGAAAAATAAACCCTTCTGTCCTCTTCTTTGCAACCATTAGAGACAGAACTTTAAAACCTGTTTAGTTATTCTTCCCCACAGTTACTAATAAAATGCATAATATACTTATTGGGTAAATATCCCCAATGCTTGAATTGCTGCCAGGGAAAGACAATCCCTGTTATAGATTTAATTTCAGAATAGATCATACAGTACATTTAAATGAATTATATAACAAATAAAGCACTTACTAGTTTGACTGAAGCTCAGCAGCAAGTAACACCAACACTCCCTAAGAGATGAGGACAGTGCAGCACTAATTTTTAACTACAGCTTAGAAGTCAACTTCTAAGGCAATGGGACAAGACAACTTGGGCATCTGTAGCTGGGATTTTTGGGGCAACTGGAAAGGTTTTGCATTTGACCATGATAATTCTGACTGCTGAGCCAGTAGTTTTCCATTAGACTGCCAAAATCACAGCAATTAAAGCTCTCATATCTAAGCAAACACAGAATTTATGTCTTAGAGATAAAAAACAAGCCTGTAAATTAACTTAGAATATTTGGAACTGGAATAAAGGTAGTTCTTCAGGAAATGCAAAGCCTGCCAGAATTCAAGTAAACATCTTCCAGCTCACATTGATGCAATTAACTATTTGGATACTTTGCTTTTTGTCCTTATTTCACAGAGTTCAGCTGCAAAAGTTCCTAGTTGCAGTTTTAACCTTTGAAGTTTCAGTTTGCATGTCTGCAACGCAATTTTCATACTAAAATCTAACACATGCTGGTAACTTTAGTGTTTACCTACATTCCCACTGGAACTTAGACTTCAACTCTAGAGAAAAAAGTGAAGCTTTGATTTTCAACTAAAAACCTTTGGAAGTTATTAATTTAAAAGGCATTTGAGTTCCTTTTTTCATTTTTGCTCAGACAAGTCAGCAGGAAGATCCTACTTTATTCAAATACCTCTCATAATTTGGCAGTAGTGCAAAATGACCTAAGCATGGAAAGGAAAAATTAAATTTTGAACACCAAAGTACTAATTCTAACCCCTGAGATGAGAAGGTCCAGCAGAGATGCTCAGTTCCCTGAGAAGACATTTTGCGCCTCACCCACCACTTCCAGGCTGGAAGGCAGGAAACACAGTCCTAAGCTCAGGAAGCAACTGCAAGTGGGACATGGGAACAGCACTGAGAGCTGCACACTAATGGAGAGGGTTTTTCTTACAACTCTCTACTCCTGAGCAAAATCTTTGATTTAAACACTTGAGGTAACAAAGATAGCCCAATGCAAGTTCACAAGTACACCTGATACCTCATTATTCTCACCACATAGATCTTATTCCTAAAGAGAATATGCTGCCCTTGATCCCCAAAAAGGGCTGCCTTGTCATGAGCCCATCTATCACCAATTTCTTCCCAAGCTGTTGGAGGAGCACAAAGGCAACACAATTTTGATTTAGAATTAAAGTTATTCCACTTCTCATATTTATTCTCTCATTTCCTCCGCAATGTCCAGTTACCAATTAACTTCGCCAGGGGTGATATGAGGGCCACTGTCTAAAGGCTAATAATTTCTCAAATCAACCTACCAAATGTACATCACAGAGCCAGACAAGCATGCTAACTACAAAATAACATAACTAGGCCATTTTGCTGCATTTTATCTTCATGCTGAAGCAGAAATACCTCAAAGGCCAGCTGCTCAACCAGCAGTACAGCCTGAACTAGGGATTTTGGACTAATTCAATTTAATATTGAATGGCTACTCTGTGATGGAGTGAATTTTCCCCCACAGTTAATTGACAAAATGCAGCTGATCTCTCACACAATTGAACAGACTCACTCAGGGTCAGATATTTTACCTGGACTGGAATGAGGTATGAAGAGTTATTAAGCAGTTCAGCAAAAGGAAGGCAGAAATCTATTTGTGTCTTTTGCAACTTTCACTTTGGTGCAGATTCCATAGAAGCACAAAAAAGGAAATCTATAAAGATTAAAACTCCATAGTCATAGATTTGCCAGTACAAACCTGAAGTTATAGAACTGCCATATTAAGATAAGATGCCATATTCTATAAACATTCCTACTTGGACTTCACCTACTGCAGTATGTCTTAATGCAAGTACAGTTAAAGGGCTTACTGCAAAAATAAATAAAGCCTTTAAAAGAATTTAGAAGAAATATGAAAAAAACCTTGCACTTTATGTATCAAGATGAAAGCTTTTTACAGCTGCTCTGCACTGTAATCTTATTAATGCTGTTCTTTATAAAAAATATACTCTAACTTCTCTCCTTGCAAGGCTATTAAATAATGTCTACATACAGATTAACAACCACCTAAAATGCTGTATATGGATTTGGGAAGTAAGACATCCTTTAAATGTGGGTGGGCTGTCACAAATAGTGATGATTTACCATGAAACCGTTTTCAATCACAAAATGCCAATCCAATAAAACTTAATTTTCCTTGGGAACATAGCAATGGAAAGCTACAATCAAATCTATGCAGAAAGCCAGAACCTGAAGACATATCCTAGAAGCACCAATATCATTGAGGGATAATTACTTAGAAGATGCTCAGGCAAGTGCTCTTCTTGCTAGTCTCTTTTCCATTTTGCCCTTTTTATTGGGCGAGTTATCAAGTGGCAACATGAGAAGTATGGGCTCTCACCTGCCAGAGAGGAAAAAAACTTAGAAACTGTTTAAAAAACATGACAAGTCATCAAATACAAAACTTATCTCAGTAATTAGATAAAAACCTGCAAGCTGTTATTGCTTATACTACATAGAAGGTTCCTTACTCCTTTCAAACCTTCTTATGGACTTGTACTTCAGCTCCAGAAAATGATAATTTACCCAAAGTTCCAAGTGCTTTCTCCAGTTAAGCAGTTCATTATTTCAAAGGATGATATGTCTACAGCAACAGCATTGTTCTCTGGCATGGGCCTCACTTATTAAATAAAGCTATAACAGGAGAAAAAGGAAGCCACAGGGACTTCACACAATTTCTTCAGCATTATGTGATATTCCTAAACCCATGTGAGACATTTTCCCTATTTGGGGCTTTTTTTTATATTTAGATTTCTAGCATTAGATCATGAACAGGCTCTAAAAGCCGCTGGGAGTTGCAACAAAGCTACTGAAAATCAGGTGTCCTTTTGCCTCCCTCTGTGCCTGAATTTACTGGTAGGACTTGAAAATATAGAAATCCAGGCATGGCTATAGAGATAAAAATGCAATTATCAAAGCAGATGAAGTCAGCAGGACAAATATCTCTTGACCATCTTGGAGTGAAAGGCTGGCCTCACACAACATGACAGAAAGATGGTGAGATATTTAATAGCAAAAAAGTGATCAAGACCCTTAAACTGAAATGGAAGGTGAATTAGTGCATGTCTCTAAGAAGTTAGCAATCACTTTGCAACAACAGTGTCCTTTCACATCCTGCCTGCTTTGGCCTAAGGCTAGAGCAGGAACAGGGAAAAAAAGTCATTCTGGGTTGGAAAAGAATTGGAATTGCCACAGAAAATGCAGTGCAGCCATCTCCTCTCCCCTTTGGGCAGGTGTCTGACATGGACAGACAATTGTTAGGAATAGAGCAGAGTTAGTGTGACTATGGAATGGGGACACAAAAACATGAGACAGGTTGCTTTCTGCAGCTGAAGGCTGGCTCACTGCACCAATTGCCTTTACTTCAGTTTCTGCCACAGCATTTGACATTTGCCTGGTGTTTGTGTCCTTACTCTTTACACCATCTCCACAACTTGTGTGATCTGAGCTTCTCCTGCTGTCCAAGACACTGTTCAGAACATTTCTAAACCTGATCCAGCTACTGCTGCTGCTCAGTTTGAAGCCAGATGTGCTAGAGACCTTCCTTTTCTGATGCACATGTAGATCAGGAGGGATGCCTCAGGTTTCAGCTTTTATATGTTTCAGATTCTGTGCTGCTTTAGTGTGTGGGTCTGGGCTTCATATCAGGGCATGGTGAGCTCTGTGCACAGAGTAGGGAGACAAAACAATTCCTTCTCCAGCTGGGGACCAAGGACAAATGATCCAAATCTCAGGCCCAAGAGCATAAACAACGTGGGCTGAAGAGAGAAAAACAAGAAGGATGGGAGTTGACAACCTAAAGCTGTAATTGGACAATTAACTCCAAGATGCAAATGGAGCAGAACTGATAAAAGTGACAGAGCCCGTGCCCGGTGTCCATTTTGTGACCATTTAGGGTGCAGCCCTGGCTGGGCTCTTGTGCTGCCCAAGGTGAATCCATTGAGGAAATCCTTCTAATAAATCCCTGCTTTATTCTTTAAGTCTGTCTCGGTCTCTGTTCTAGGCCAGCCTTGTCAAGGCATCAGGAGAACCCTCAGCTCTTCCCTGTCAGCAGCACCTCTGCCTGCAGTGCAGCACTTGGAGGTGATGCCTTAGCCAGGTACAACAGGGCATTGCAATCCAAACACTTCTCTGCCTTTTTGGCAAAAAGTTTTCTCTCTTAACGACCTCAGTAACTTTAATAACCTTGTTTTACTTGGAAATAACATTTGTCATCCTTTTATCTCTGAGGGTGTATTTACAGCCTTCTCTGACATGAAACAGCAAAGGAAAATCCTCTAGTGACTCTTTCTAAATCACACTCATTCAATATGCTTTTGCTCTGCTCTTTGTAACCTCTGTCTAAGCTGAATGAACTTATCTTTCTGATAATTTTTTTGGAAAATCTTTTCTTTAATCTTATTGATTCCCCTCTTGTACCCTATCTGATTGACAATAAATCAACTGGGCACCGTATTTAAGGCAACATATGCCTTCAATGAAAGTACAACACAAACATCATAACTTAATTTAATTTCATCATTGCGACAAAATAATTGTCTGGTCATCTTATTTTCTTGATAACATCTTGTTGGAACTTCTTAACAGTGTTTTGTCATAACTACTGTTTCCTTATATCTTATTTTCACACAAAATAACCTTGAAGAATTATTGGGGATGGACTAATACAGTTTTAAACCCTAATTTAAATATTAATGTATTTATCATGTGTTCTTTCTTGAGGGCTTGAGGGAACACTTTAGACTTCACAGTAAATTTGTTTTATCAGGAAAACAAAATCCCAAATTTGTACATATTTTGTAACCTCAGTTATATACTAAGTGCCTTCAAAGCACATAATGTAAAAAAATAATTATAATATAGCATTGCAATTTATAAATGAAGAGGTGACCTATTGACTTAGGTGGAAAGACCTATTGACTTGACATAGGTGGAAAAAATAGACATTATTAAAAATGAACAATGACTGCAATATCAAAAAAATACATAAAATTGCTCACTTAAAAGCATTCACTAATGTAGCTGGAAAGTAATTGAAAGTTATGCCAAGATAAACCTCTGTCCTCTACCAACCCTTGCACTAACAGAATCTGAAAATTTACTTAATTTCATATTTTTCTTTATGTGACGCAGGCAAAGAAGGAAATATTCAGACACTGGAAAGAAAAAACCAACCTATGCACTGGGCACAAAGGAGACCTAAAATCCCTTCCTATCTTCTAAATTCCTTTGCAGCCTTCTCTCTTTGTGGAGCTCATTCACAGAACACAGGCCCAGTCTATTTTCTCTCTCTCCAGCAAAACGGCTTTTCTGTAAAAGCCTGACAGAATTGTAAAACAAGGGTATCCCACCACCTATAAAATAAGACAGATCAAGCAAGTGCCTGACTTTAGAAACTTTTCCACAGAACTCTGAACTGTGTAGCACAGAAAGAAGTCACTGCAGTCTGGCTTTGCTTTTTTGTAGAGTTATGAGTAGTTTCAACTGCTCCTAAGAGAAACACTGGTGTTTAACTGCTCCTCTCACTTTGGAAGCAGTTTTATTTATGCTGAAATCTACTCCACAGGAAAACAAATTTCAAACCAATAAATGGCACAAATAAAAGTAGCAAAACAAGTAGACTTGGTCAAATTTTTCTAAGGTATTTATATCTGCTAATACAAAAGCCAATTATGATTTCTGCTTGTATCTTGGATAGAGAAATGTGCTGCATGAACTATTAGGAAGGTTCATCTCCTTGAAGAGCTGGGTATGAGGTCTGCTGCATTTATTTCCCTGTGAAAATTGAGTCCTGCTAGTAATAGTTGGCACTGAAAAACAATAACCTGCAGTGCCTTTCCCATAAAGTTGGTTTCAATTCCAATAAAATCCAATTTTGCCCTACTATCAAAAACTAAAATGAAAATCTATTTGTGATGCAACAGCTGCTTTTTTTGTTTGTGTGCTGAATAGTGTCCTCAAATGGGGTAATACCCAGCTTACACAGTAATGTATGACAGACAATACATGTCCAATTGAGATCACCCAGAATTCTGTTGATCCTTCTTTATTCCCATCCACCATCATACAGAAATGCTCCTTTTTGACTGATGGCTCTAGGATAAACAGTGTTTCTCCCCACTGAATTACCTTACTTGCTACCTTGAGGTCTTTAAATCTCTCACTCATTTAAATCATATAGCTTGTTGCAGTGGATTTTTCCCAGGTGAAAGGAGAAATATATGACCAGAGTTTGGCAGCCTTGTGACTTGTTCTGTGTAAAAAGTAACTGCCATGAGGTGAGTTTAACTTCATCTTGAGCTTTTTCAGTTAAAAAAAAAAAAAAAAAAAAAAAAAGAAAAGGCTTAATTTGGTTTGATGGAGCTCACTGTTTTAAGAGTGGTGTTTCATTTTGCAGGGATTTTGGTTTTGTTTGTTTCTTTATTTCTCTTAATATTAAGGTGACCAGTGCTACTACTGACATCTGTCCAGAGTGGGTTAAAAAAAATATTCTTGGTTTTTGGTGTGGTCAAACCAAAAATGAACTGACAGAAGAGGCTGGGGATGACAAGGAGACGGCTCAATCTATATTTGTTATGTAAATTGGCAGAAAATTTTGTTCAACAACAATTTCACCTTGAGGAATATGAGCTAGAAAGCCCAAAGTAAACTCAAAGGCCACCCCTGCTGCATTTATCAATAAATCCAAAGGCACGGGTCTTCATTCTATAAACTGAATTGCACCTTCAATTTTCATTAGTCAGCTTTGCAGAAAGATGTACACACAGAGCAAACAACATCTCTGTAAAACAAACGAGAAAATTACAGCCCATGCAATAAATACTCTGCATTTAGGCAGAACTACTTGCCCTTCACTTATTTCCTCACACTGTTGACAAAATAATGAGAACAAGTCCACCCTCTCCAGCCTCCTGTCCACAAAGGGATTGACAGTTCCTTCCATCTGGCCCTGTGTGGCACTCCTTACTCCATGTAAATATAAATAACAAGAGAGACAGGGAACTGCCCTCAATGGGCTGCAGTGCAGGATTTCCAAATGCTGTGCAGGAGGCATTACTGAGCTATATTTGCATCCATTCTACCTCTCACATATTCAGGGCGTGTTTAAACTCTGGCAGTGCAGCAATGATGACTGGATGAACGTAAACCCACAAGTATTCCTAGCCTGGAAAACCCAGGCAGTCCCAGAAGAGCCCTTAACACATTTCTTCCTCTTGAGTAAATCTAGTGCAAGAGTCAACAACTCTGAAGAGAGCCTGTATGGCATATACTCTGTTACTGAGTTTTTATGACTATATTAAAACTGCAGCATGGAATAATTTCTAGAGATTCACTGAAGCAAAGTAGAAAACGTTGCCACTTGTCCATCCAATCAGATATTTTCCCTTCCAGGACACTACAATATTTACTCCTGTTGAACAGTTTTTACCTTAGGCCTAGCAACACGTTTTAAAGTTTCATGTTTAAGCATATACTTTGTATGGCTTATCTGATATATTCTAGTTTACAATAAAAAAACCAAACCAAAACACCCCAAATAAAACAAAACAAAAATCCCACCACACAAAAAAATCCCTCATAAAACCTAAAACAAAAAAGGCCTTTGTTTAAGCTAAATGTAATTTTAAGGTACTGCACAAAATACTAAAATGAAATTCAGTGGGATATGGGATAATGGGCATAATGGGACACTTCGCATTCAGAGATCTCATGCATTTGACTTCTGAGATATATTTTCTGAGAAAGCCAGGCAACTTGAGTAAGAATTCAGGTTACATCTCCTATCTTCTCTCTTTCAAAAGGCCAGTAATGTTGCCACTCTTGCCCAATTCAGAATCATGAATCATGCCACATAGAGGAGATACTGGATCAAAAAGTGTACCAGGTACTTATGAATCTTAGCCATGTTTGAGTAAGTTTAAGGGTAAAGGCAGATTCTGTGGTTTTAATCAGTAAAAACACTTCCTCAAGTACAAAAAACCCACCTGGGAATCCAGAGGAAATTTGACACTATTAAAAACCTTCTATTTTTCTCCCAGTCCTTTACTTAGAGTAAAGGGCAAAATCTTCATCTCATGAAGCTTCCTGTCAGGCTCTCTGATCATGATGTTTAATACTAAATATTTCTTTACTAAAACAAATTAGATGTTGGACCATATTTCCTATATTACATAGCATGTTATTATATTTTTGAACCAAGGTTCAATACGAAAAATGTTTGTAACAGCAGCTATGCAATTGTCACGAATAGTCTCGCTTTCAATTAATACAGAATCCACTTACGAATCCTGTCATGGATCTAAATAGATTTCCTTTAAATACCTATAGGTGGTGCTGAAATACAACTGTTCCTTAGAAGAGCAACAATCCCAAAGTTACTGTAGCACAGCTACCCACTAAAATGGATTTTACTCCTGGTTGTGCAGACTGACCTCAGGGAAACACAGCTGAATCACAATTTGAGTGCATTATTAGTGTTTTCCTCAGGTACTTAACAGAAAAGACTTCCCTCATATGGTCATGATGCCTTATTAGCCAAGACTGTAGTTGCAAAATACAAGGCTATTGTTTTAATTGATGGAAATACCCAATAAAAACAACAACAAAAACCTTGAAAAGGCAGCTGTCCTGACAATGGCATACCCACAAAGGAACAGCAACATGTTTCACCAAGAATTTCCCTTTCAGGTTGCAGGGTTCACCCTGATAATCACAAATTCTGCTGTTCAGTACAAATAATGATGATGAAGCCACTAATAGTTGTCTGGGCATCAGCCCAGTTTGCTGAAATGAAGCAGAACTAACTGGCTTCTCCACAAACATACAATGGAAAAGAACAAAATTTTTGCCAGGCATAATTACCATGTGGTAACATGATAATGAGCACCAGATGAATCCATACTTTCTGGTTTCAAAAAATTCATAATAATTCCACACTGGTGCTTACTACTATAGAAACTGAAGTGCTAATGATTATGAACATAGTTTATGGTAAAAGTCATAGCTTGAGGCATTTCCTGTAATGCTAGCACTCAATTTCCAAATTCTGTTCTGCCTTGTAAAATATGGAACTTGAAGAAAGAAATTACAGAAACAAAACAAGCAAATTTAATACTTCTATAATTTTTAACATAGAAGTAGTGTACAGTAAAAAATTGTACCATCAAAAATTTGTGTGAAATTAAATGCTTACAAAACTTTTGAACAAAGTTAGATGTTGGACCAATAAAACAACTGAATGACATAAAACATGGAAGTGAAGAGACAACTTAGTCCCTGAATTTTAAAAATTTGAATTTTAAAAGTCAAAACATGCAGAACACCAAACTCCCTCTGCTTCATCTTGCACCCTAAACTGCAAGTCACAAACCTTTTTCCTCAGTTCATTATAAAACCCACAAAACACAAAAAGCAACATTCACTCCTCAATGCTATCCCTTCAGTTTTCCTCTCAACAAGATAAAAAAACAAGACCAATAGATTAAGTTCCTAAAAGAATGGAAAAATTTCTAAAAGCAGTACAAAATTTGATATTTATTTATTCTTGCATTCCTTTAGTTGCAAATTTAAGCTACTTTCAGAAAACAAACAAAAACAGCGTGCATGGGAAGTAGAGGTGTACATCACCACAAAATGTACATCATCCTTTCACTCAGCATGTTCTTTTGATTAAGATGTAATCCATGTGGTTTTTTTTCCCCCCACCATCTTCCAGTCATTCCAGCTCCCTTGTAGCCAATTTGGAAGTTTAAACCTGCTGTAAGATGGCTAAACTGCAGTAAAGCAGAGCAGCACACACACAGCTTGAAACTAGGATATGAAACCCACAGAGACCATGCTGCTCCTGCTGCACAGCCAGGGCAGGCTCTTGCTCCAGACATACAAGGATATCATCTTCAGGCCTAGTTTTGAAATGAAAATATGAACAAATATCAACTTTGTCTAGGCCATCTCACTGAAAAAAGTTGCAAGCCTGCACAGGATGAACAAGTCATTTCTTTTGGAAAAATCCTGACCTGTATTTGTCCACCTCTCCTCAGAGTTCTTTTTGAATTAGAGGGCATTGTCAGTCTTCAACTTTGCTTCCCTAATATGTTACCCAAGTTTGGGAAGACATTTGAGAAGGAAAAATTAGATTACAAATTGGTGGTAGTAGAGAAAACTTATTCTTGAGAAAAACAAGATAAGTTTGCCATATATTTTCTGACCTTTGGCAAACTTATATAAACATAGAAGTGAGTCTAAAACTGATTTCAGTTGCTTAAAGAAGCTGCAAAAAAGTGGAATTCCTTGGAATAAGAATAGTTCTAATCTCCGCCAGCAAAGGATAGGCAGCATAAATCAGACATTGTGCTTAATGTTCAAAATTATACTTAATTATACCTCTATTAAGTAGTTTGATTACACAGTATTTAAGCTAACATGAACAAGTCATTAGATTAGATAAGAGAGCATTATTTGGCAACATTTTGATTAATTTGTTAGGGAAAGGACTTCCAAACTTAAGTAGCACAGGTATAATGCTACTGAATGCTATGACACAGATCAGTCATTCCATAGGCCAACAGCAACACATCCAAATGCAGGCATCTGTAATGATGTATGGGTATTGAGATTGTAGCTCAATATTGTCTCTAGAATCTCAAAATCAAAGACAAAATTATTCTAAAAAATGCAAAACCCTACTTGACGCCTTGTGAAGGCTGACCTAGAAGAGAGGCTAGACAGAGTTAAAGAATAAACTCCTCATTTAGCCCATTCTCTCAACTGGCAGCTACACTCCAAATCCACCCTAACCAGTGAAATGCCAAAACTCCTCATTTGGCCCATTCTGTGTACCCTGCCTCAAACAGGGGACTACATTTTGTACTTCCAGATACATTTAGGGTGGAAAAAGAAAACATCTGGCACATATGTAGCCATTTAACTGAGAAGCCGAGGGGAAACAAGACAGTAACTGCAACCAGATTTGAGCCATCAGCACTGAAGTTGAAGCTGTATCTGAACTCTCGTTGTTTTTCATGTTATAAAAGAACCATTTGTCAAATTCTCACTGCAGACAGCTCAGACAGGATATTTCATTCACTACTTATTTTTTCAGTGTCCTCTGAACCTGCTTTCAAGTGGCAGAATGCGGGACTGTCACTTTCCTTGCCTGCCTCACTTTGCCTGGTTTCTCTCCCCTTGGGGAACAACCTGCCTTTTCCCTCTCCTAACAATGCAATACATATTTTCTTGAGGGAATGCTGCACTTCACAACTCAAACGCTTATCACAGTCTAAAAACTCCCTGCCTCCAAAAGGTGGACATCCTCCTACATCTCCCAGCCTCTCACACCCTGCTTTTTCCAGCCACAGTCTGCAACCCGCTGTTCTTCTCACTCAGCTCACTGATGCTCAGTAAAGATAACCAACAATCTTATTCAGACCAAAGGGAGGGGATCACGCAGCCGGTGGATGTGTGAGGGGAAGAAGGAATAGGGATTCTCTCCCCTTTTGCTGACAGCGAGTTGCCTGTGCTGGCTCAGCTCCAGCAGCATCACTTTCAGTTTCCCTATTCCACAGCACATCTAAACTCTCCATTTACCTTTAGCTAACAACTCATTCTCAAATTTGCAAGCCTTCATCTGCCACTAAAAGAATCTTTAAAAACAAACACCTGTGTTTTAAACAATTGCAGCTGAGAATGACCAGCAAACATGCCTTTCTCACCTTCTTGTTCCTCTTGCATAGTAACTACCCCCAGTGCTTTTTGGAGTATTTTTATCCCTTATTACTTTCAGAAATATCATGGAACTCTCATCTACCTTTTCTGCACACCCCCATACTCCAGAAATCACCACATGACTATGATCAGCAATAAAAACAAATCTTACTCCTCCCCATCAGCCCTGCTGCTACCCTACCTACACACAGGCTGTTTATAGACACCAGCTGCTCAATCAAGGAATCTCTATCAGCTGGTACAAATAGCTCTCTAAACATGACACAACCATCGTGTATTTATTTTAAAAAATATATTAACTAAGGGATAAAAAGTTGTGCCATTTTTTTCCCCAAGTTCAAGCTGGCTCACAATGTTATTCATGGTATGGGAGTTGAGCTCTCATTACTCAGGTAGGGGAACACCAAACAGCAAGAAGAACAGGTCACATTTCTAGGAGAGGTTGCTCAACAGTGAATCCTCCTAAACCATTCTAAGTCACGACAGAACAAAATAGGTACTGTTCACTACAGAACAATTTAACCAAATTTAAAAATGGAATTTATTCATTAAATTACAACCCAGACAGATTTTACTCCTATCCAATGTGTTCATCTCAGACAGAAGTCTGAACTCTCTTCCGAAACAAACTTCCTGGCCACAACCCTGCCTGTTAATGGCAAGGCAGCACAAAAGTAGAAGAAAGGCTAAAATTAAAATAGTCATATTAATTATCATGGCAATGTCTTAAAACACACATAAAATTCTGCTCTCCACCTGTAACATTCCTATTCCTCTTGAATAATGTTACTGCTCATACTGCTGTAGAACAAATAACTCTTTCCAATGCTCATGTGCCCTTTCCCTGAAAAGCCTTGAAAAGGTTATTGTCACACACCAAATCTAAGCAAGACAAAAGACATAGCCAGATAACAGCTGTTGAAAGACCATGTTTTTTTCTTTGTACTCTACAAATCCATGTTTTTGTCAGTCTGGCCAACTTAGGCACCTAGTTTTGCAAAGCATTAGCATCCTAACTGGATAAGATTCCACCAAGGGTGAGTAAAAGAAAGGATCAGTCCATATAGTCAGGCCCCAGGGTTGGTCAAAAGTGATAAAGTCAATGTTTACCAATTTGTGTGTACTTTTATAGTGGGGGAAAAATATGTAAAGACAAAGGAGCAACCACTACACAACACTTAACCTTTAACAACTTTGTCCAGCACAATTCATGAGAACTCTGCTAAAATAATCTGTCATTATCTAATCATTTGATCATCAATAACCACAAAGAACAAGATAAACTTTAAGGAGCAGTGACTTTCACAGGCCAGACTGGAGGGAATGAGAGTTTCATGGACTGCCTGTAAAACTGCACAGGAAAGAAAATCTTGAGCCTTAAACACATTGTCTCATCAATATTCTATGAATGATTTTACTTCCACTCTTGGAAAACAATAAATGCTTTGCTCTATTCTAAAGATTAACTGCATGCAACACACAGTTCTGCTAAACACACTCAGTATTCACATCTAGTCTTTCAGGACTAGGTAGGGAATAAAACTGCCCCTTATATTGCATCTGATGGTATAACTGAAATTGTCATTCTTTCTAACATTTCCCATTAACCCAGGTGAGGTCAGACTGTTGTAGCACATGTTTATGAATACAAAAGTTACTTTATTTACTAGAAATGGTCCCCAAAGCCTATTTAAAGCTGGTAAACTGTTCAACTATTCACATGGGTCATTGTTTTGTTGGGTTTCTTTTTATATCAACAGCTAGACAAAAAGGTGTTCTCAGACTCAAAACAGAAGCATTTTTTTCTTACCTTCAAGGAGTTGACATAGCAGTTTACATACATGGCAAACAGATGCTGCCACCCTAATTTATTCATAACACACTGTGATGGTATCTAGAGAAGCACAGAGCACACTTGTGTGGCTTCTACCATCCCTTATCTCTGCTGCAATTCATCCTGTTCTGCTTGGCAATACCCAAGGAGCACTTTGGGATGCTGGCAGCTACTAATGAAAACATCGCTTTGCTCCTCCTCCTCAGAGAAACTAACAGCTTTCATGAGGTACAGAGCAGAACAAAAACATTGTTTCTGTAATCACTGCATTAATAACTTATCCCCAACCACACACAGCTCTGCTTTCTCTCCTATCAGGATGCGGCAGATTGCTACAACTCCAAATTATTCAAGAATTTGATTAGTTACTGTCCTCATCAGCTAAGCCACTGAACACAGCTAGCAAAGTCTGCCACAGTGAAAAAAGAGCAGTGTTAGTCACACCCAGCATTTCACCCAGCCTTATTTCCATGCAAACCTGACCTGAAAAAGAGCTCGGCACATCCAGTCCCTGCGGTTTCCATGGGCTTTTCCCGGTGCCTGCGGCTGCTCCAGCAGCTCCTCCGCCAGCACAAGTTGAGCTATGAGGGGCACTGGGCAAAGACAACAAACAAAGACAGGCTCAAACATACGAGTAAATTATCAGTTTTTTAAGTGCTTAGTAAAAAGTTGATGGCGATATTGGTGAGTTACTCTTTGGCCCTGCTCCTTCCCACAGGGCTGCACTCACCTGGAAGGAAAACTGCTGGACTTCCAGCCGCCCTCGTTCTTAACCTAAACCTAGAAAAAACCCGAACAAACCGACAAAATACCCACAAAACCAACACAAACCCAACCTTTCCATGGAGAGTCAGGCGCAGCAGCTCTCACAAACCCCGTTTGGAGCCGGCTGTTGGACTGGGGGAGTAGCCCGGCCCCTCCTGCCTTATAAACCCCACGCGCAGCTCACCTGCAATTAATTACTGCACCTAATTACTGCAATTAGCCCCGGGCACTCAGACCCAGCACTGCCTGCCTTCTTTAGAGAAGAATGATGGGACAGATCCTGTCCCTGAGGGAGCCAGGGGCGGCTGCGGCTCCATAGCCCCCACCCCCGGTCATAGCGGCACTGCCTTACCTGTAGGGTGTGATGGTCCGCAAATCGCAGGGAATATGGGAAAAAAAGAGAAAAAAATAGCAATGTAGAGACCTCTTTCTCAAGGGATTAAGTGTTACTTTTCAAAGAATCAAGGTTTCAAATAAATACCCTCATAAAACTATGTGGAAAAGAGGTTTTACACAGAACGAGAGAACAAGGATAATTGCAGTCACTCTGCACTCGACGTGACTTATCCCGATGTAACTGCTTTCACCTGAGTGTCTGAGCCGTAATCAGCTCACCCGACAGGACAGCAACACCCCAATCAGCACAACCCGTGCCCTGACTGTGCCACAGCACCAGCTGCTCCTGCAGACACTTCTCAGGTGCCAGCACTTAGCACAGGGGGCTGCAGCCCTCCACTGTCTGATAAACAATTGCTCTGATGGTTGGATTTCACACATTTCTTGGGGCTCTAATAACATCTCATTATGTTCATAGCTGCAGTCAGTTTGCCTCCACTACGTAGGTGGAACTCTCACAAGGTGCTCTGTTTGTTCATAGTGTTCAAGCACATTCTGGTGCAGACCAGTTCTGATTAGGAGCAGATTGGTGGAGGATTATTCCAGAGGTAGTTAAATGCCACTCACTACAATTAATTTCATACAATATTTGAACTACATGATTTTAAACATGTAGCACTTATTGTTTCCTCCATTTTTAACAGTGCCTCTAGGCTTGCAAAATGATCCCCAAAATATGGGAGATGACATGAAGGAAACAATTACCTTGCTCACTCCCTTCTCTGTTTTTACCCTAAATCCTCTTTTCCAGTGTGCAAAAAAGATGACATTCATGGGTTCCTTGGTCTTGAACAAAGGCTTTATTTCCATATTCACAAATAGAAATATTTTCAGATTGTTGAGAAGATTTTGGTGGGAAGCTGTGGTTTACCAACAGAAGCAGAGTTTGGGTAAGGCACTGAGCTATGTCAGTGAGAAGAGCTGAGGAGTTTGGGTTTCCTCAGCAGAGTCCTGAAGAGTTTGCAGTGAGCAGAATGGTTTGAGCAGGAGGAACTGAGATGGTACTACTGCATTTAGGCAGAAATACTGAATTATTTATAAAAGCATTTGGCTGACAGCTGGTGCAAATAGACACAAAGAGTATGCCAGCTGATCCACTGGGCAAAAAGGGCTGAAGAATCAGGTGAGAAACCCAACAAATCCTTTGCGTGAGGGAGTAGCATGAAACAGGGAGCCCTGAAGGAAGAACAGTGTGTGCAAAGCAAAAAGCTGGGGAAAATCTTTACTGAAAAGTTGTAAAAAGATGAAGGTTAGTGTGTGTGGGAGTAGGTGTAAGCTGGTAAGTGTATGAAGCAGGAGACAGGATGAAGATCCCAGTAGGAAATACCAAAGCAGCTTTCTTGACCACTGCTGACAGCTGCTCTGGGTGCTAAGGAAAATTCACCAGAGCTGACTCAAAGGCTATACCTCATGCTTTGAGGCAGATTTAAAAAAAAAACAGCGTTGCATCAAGGAGAGAAAACAATCTTCACAGACTTTTCAAGACCACCTGGGAACAAGAGTTTTGAATTACACTTAGAAAAGCAGTAATTCCTAAAAAATTGAGAAAGCAACTCTTAAGCTCCCAACTTAAACCTTTTCATTATTTTCTATCCTTACAGCACAAGAACAAACATGAGACTGAGGAGAAAATTTTCAAGAAAACAGAGCAAAAAAGTAGAAAGAAGGCAGTGCTCAGGACCTGAGGAGCCCTTTGAAGGACACAGCTTTGAAGGACAGTGTGGATAGCTTTCCTAGAGAGGGTGAGAGATGCCTCCTTTTTGTGCCTTGGTTTTGGCTGCTTTAATGAGCAGGACAGAAGGAAGACTCTGGAAGGCTGGAAGAAATCAATTCCTATTTTTTCTTCTGGTATCAGCACTTCCCCAGTCCTAGAAAATTTGCCCCAAGTCATGGACCTCTGTTCTCTGCCTTGTCCCTGGTCAGAAGATGAAGTCCTGCCCTGGGGACTCTGTAGCTGCTCCCAAGGGTGAAGGAGTGGAAAACACTGTATAAGCAATAAGACAACTATCTTGATGGTAATAATCATATGTTCAAAAAACCAAAAAAAAAGTTCAAGCAAGTGTTTCTGGCAGTAATGCACTGGTATAATGGATTCCTGATTTATTTACCATACTTGCTCCTCACTTTCAGCTCTAGCAAGAATCAGTAATCCTTCTTGCACAGGCTCCACACAAATTCTCCTCACAGGGACCACATTCATAACTAGTACTTGTTTACAGTCGTATTATAGAGATGTGAGTAAAATATATTATGGCATTCTTCAATAAAGGCTGTAGGCCACATAAAACAAGTATAACTCTCAGACGTGTCACTTCCCATAACTCAGGCTCTGAAAAGCGTGACAAGATTCATCAATTCTTGTTAGTCTCAGTATTAAATAATGTATGAACATATGAATATACAAAACAAATAAAACATCCAGGTTGGTTTTGTACATGCAAAGTACACAGAGTCCTTAGAGCTTTATTATTTATTTTCTTTATAAAATCTTACTCTATGTGTGCTCACTCTGTTTTCCTGATGCAAAACAGTGGCATAATGTAATTATTTTCAGTCTGGTCAGCAGTTTACTGAAAATTGAGTTACCAACTTTGTTTTGCACCCAGCATAATCCTGCTGTTTAATTTGAGGGTATTTTTCCTGTGTTTTTTAAACATCTACAGAGAAAGGTAGGGAAGACTATAAATGATATCTGCAGTAGCAAGGGAGTTGCCAACACTTTCCTTTCTTCAAATCAAATTGCAAGTTTGACTCCACAGTCTTAAAATTCTGCTTCTTAAAAACTGGTGGGTATCTTGAGAGGTAGCTGACAAATCCCTAAATGGTATTACAACCAGGAAAGATTATCAGCCTCCAGCATTTTGAGCTGGAGCATAACAGTCATTTTGTTTCCATTAGACAGAAGACACATCACAGAACCAAACTGTTAAAAACCCACTAAACTCAATCAGCCCTCACATTATTCCAAATCTGAAAAATCTGTGTAGCTTCATGCTAATGAAATGTGTCTTAATGCTGATATCTTTGTAGAAACTCTACTGTGGAAATAAAGGTAAAAGAATGCTGCAATGGGACCCAGACTGGTACTAAAATGTAAATGCTATTTACTAATAAAACACTAATAATTCCACATGGAAAAGGCTGAAGAAAAAACACATTTTTAATGTATTTATCCTCTTCTTTATGTGCAGAGCTCACCATCAGAATGGTTTGATCAGAGTATAATGGAAATAAATATGTTTGTATCTTTATTCATTCACCAAGCATTTCCTAATTACATGACACTGTCACTAAGCTGGCTGCTTTTGCTGGGTTTGCTAGTTTTAATTTCACACAAAGTATAATAAATACAAAGGATCTCTTTCATATTCCTTCTCAGCATGGTTGAATATTGCTGCTTTTACTCTGAGAATGTCATCTCTTGGAAGAGAATGCTTGTGCCATCCATATATTTCACTGGGAGAAAGATGAGTTAAGGTTATTATAAAATTACTTGGCATGTGCTATAAAAACAAGACCATCTAATTTTGTGATAAATACAATCTACAAGAGGGAAGAGATAGAACTCTCTATTCCTATATCATGTTTTGAAACAGCAATGAAAACAATACTACAAGATGCTGGATTTGCAGTTTTCTATAAGTAATAGAACTCCTCTGTCTGTGAATAGGATGAAAGGAGGGAACCACCCTGTTTTCACAGTATTCCTCATTTTTGTCCAATTAATTTCATAGGAACTATTGATAACCCTTTATTGTTATTACTCTCCTGTATAATTAGACTCTCTGTATGAAGGATGATATTACAGCTGTTACAGAATTATTCACTAAGTCATCTCCCCAGAAATAATTTTCTTGATCACATGAGTTCTTGAGATACACAATTGCTTCATTAATTGCTCAGGTTGTTTTTACCCTTTCATTTTCCTTGACTTTATTGGGTGATGTTCAGATTGGAGGCCACTTGCTAAGGGCTCATCCCACGAGCTGACCAGCTTTCTTTTTTTATTGGCTCCTTCTGAAACAGCCCTCAGAGGAGGCCCTGTAACTGCGGATTTTGAGACATTTCTTGGTTCCCTACAAAACCCTCTGAGATAATGGAACTAGGAGCAGCTGATGGTGACAGAACTTAGGAAAATTTGCATTAAAAGTTTGTTGTGCATGGGCAAGCTCATGGAAAAATTATCTTCTATAGAGTTTTAATCAAAGATTGAATGACAGTTATTAGGTTACATCTTTTGAATAACCTTTTAAATACCACAGTGCTGGTATAACTTGAAATGCTTAGTAACTTCCTGACAGTAGCAGAGAAATGCAGTATAATGAGTACAAATTGATATGGCTTTGAGTTTCTTTGGTGGGAAAAAACACTGTCTGAAAGTTTCATTTTCTAATGTGGTTATCAGTTACTAAATAACTATTTGAAGTGAATAATTTGAAACTAGGACAAATGGGTAGCTCAAAATTGTTTATCTGGTGTAACCTGAATTCTGCCTGGACTGAAGTAAACCTGCAGTTATGCTGCATGAAAACAGCAGTAGCCATCTCACTGTCCACAATTAGAAGATAAGAATGGTCTTTTAAGGCCCCCTCCAATGACCATAATTCATGATCAATGGAAAGTTCCTATTTTTTTTTTCTGTATAGAAAACTGTTTACTTCAAAACAAAAGCCAAGAAAATGAATTATTATATTCTGTTTCAAGATGATAGATAATGCAGTGAGAAAATCATTATTGTGGTACTCAGACTTATTAACTGAGATCATAACTGTTTTGTGTAGGTTAAGACAGACGCTGCATTTTGGTTTCATTTTGACACAATGAAGGTAATTAAAACTTTCTAATTTTGTACTGTGTTATTTGGATAACTAAATTAAATATTCTATTAAGGAAAACTATAGTAATAACACAGAGACTGTTATATCTGCATTAAATTATAGAGGATATGACGAATTTAGATACCATGGCTACCCTAAATGAGAGACTTTTCCTAATCTCCCATGAAATCATACTCTAAATTCTCAAGGGCACTTCCTACTCCTAGCCCAGTGAGTAGCATGAAGCATATCCAATCCAAGATGATTCCCCAGATAGGCAGATGCCAGGCTTTTTTTGGCAACAGAGCTAAAAGCCTCAGCACTCTGCTTCACCTGTGGCTCCAGTCTCTCCATGTCACCAAAGACTTCATATTATGAAATTATTTCATATTATTCATCGTTACACAAAAACCTTAGTCGAGCATGAATGTGATCAAAGCATCTTTGCTGGTCTTGAAGTGGATGCAGGGAGTGGTTATGTGCTGATTAGCATGATTTGTCTTGGAGAAACTATTTCAGATTAGGAAAGGAAAAAGCAGTTACTACTGAGGCAGTCACTTGGAAGTCACACAGAAAACAAAACGTAACAGGGTTTGGATTTTTTCATCCTTTAATCTTTCGTGGCTCAATTACTAAACCTGTGCTTCCAAGGAGCTCTCATTACCTGAGAGCAATAAATTTCTCTAAGTAGAGGTAACACACACTGTATCAAACCAAAACACCCTTTGTCAAAGACATATGCTGAGCCTTTAGCATATTTCCTTGTTTTCCTTGTTTTTTTCAGCATTTTTTCCGAGTTTTCCTTGTTTTTTTCAGCATTTTCCTGAAACTGGTTCATTCACCTCTTGAGAGCTGAAGACTAGAAAACATTTTAATAATGGTACTTCTGATAATACCTTGTTGCAGTTTAAGCCCAAACACAAAATACCACAGTGAGAAAATATACAGAATATCATAGAAATAGAAAATGTTCTCACTGCTATTATTGCACTGTTTGTTTCCCATTGCTACCTCACTAAAATATGCAAAGCTTAGCAGTACAGAAACAGTTACATAGAAGGCAAAGTAGCTAACCAGTTGATACTAAGGAATTTTACTCTTTAGCACCCTAGTTACTAAAGAAAAAAAAAAATTGTCTATATAAACCATTCCTTAGCATTTAGATTTCAACTGTTCTCTTTCATACATGAGACTGTTCCAGAAAGATTTGAGCAGCTGGGGAATCATTTCAATTCCAAGACCTTACACATTTTATACTTCTCCCCTCCCTTTCCTTTGTCTACCAGCACCAGCAGCTCAAGGAATGTGTGTTTTCATTTCTTTCAGTATCTCTATTTGTGAAGAATGGCATTTATTTCAGAAAGTACTCACAGATAAAGCTGAGGCAGCTCGACCAAAATAATGCTGGAAATGAACACAGGCACGGGTTTGACAGCAGCAAATAGCTCAGGTCCGAGTTTCACTTAAAAATAAAAATGGAAGTGCAATTTGGTTTAATGAATGGCTCATTAGTGATTGTGAGATCTGTATCTCCCATTTCGCCCCTAATTTATTGAATTATTGTAGCTAAATTGCTTTCAATTTTACTGCTGCTATTTACCCATCTTTTTCTCATCTTTCTCATTCTCATTTATTTAAGACTACACAGGCTCTTAATGTGGTGTAGCCTGAGTTCTCAAAGCTGTAAAGCTTCCAGTTACACTTTAGTACTATAATAACATTTTAGAGAAAAAAGTAATTTAAATGAATTTCAATTTTCCCTCTCATTTGTCTCAGTCATCTGTTTGGCTCCTGACTGGTTTATTCTTGGGCCAAAATCTTGGTTTTGTATCTGTGACATGAACTGAATTTGGTTACAAATAAAAAATCTGAATTTAAAGAAATACTTTAAAAACCAAATCAGTTCACTCACACAGCATAAAATACCACATTCCAGTCTCAACAACTGTTTAGCCTTTCTAGATACATTCTATACTTGTATTAGAATATTGTAGTCCTCATTTTCTATCTCGAACTTTTAAATAACCTTCTCAAGAAGTGCTAAATCTTGTTAGTTTCACCTTCACCATGGGTTTCATCTGAGATGTAGATAGGGCATAAAAAAAGCGATCAATGTATCAGAAAAATTGCCACCATTATATTTCCAAATAAGTTGTATCTGATAATCAGACAGACATTCTTATTTTTCAGGGATTCTCACCAGAAAATTCCCCTGGGTGCTGGGAAGTAATAGAAGGTTGTGTCA
The DNA here is from genome assembly GCA_013396995.1 of Dicaeum eximium. Classification (NCBI taxonomy): domain Eukaryota; kingdom Metazoa; phylum Chordata; class Aves; order Passeriformes; family Dicaeidae; genus Dicaeum; species Dicaeum eximium. The sequence goes on along the minus strand of VWZP01001408.1, from coordinate 1,467,998 downwards.
CTCATAAGTCATATATAAGATCCATATGATGATGTGATTTTTATCATGCTTGGGTCATTTTTTCCCTAGTTTTCTCTCCCTCTCCTCCCCCCACCCTATTATATTAATGTTTATTGTCGTAAAACTTAGGTTAACAATAATGGGCAGTCCTGCTGGGCATCATGGCATGAAGAAAGGTGGCTAACATTGTTACTCTTAATCTATAATTATTAGATTAATTATTAGGTTAATTATGTAAGCAGACATTTCTTCCTCATTCTGAAAATCTCTGGTTTAGAGCTACTTGAGATAATGATGCTAATGGACATTCTTGGTGTAATTCATATTTCTGTTAGAAGTTTTTGTTTTTTTTTTTCATTTTTGGTTTATTTAGGATTGGAAGAAGAAAATCTGATAACCAGAGCCACCGAAACGAAACCTCATGCTCACAAGCAAAAGTAGAATATTAAATTCAAATTACTTTACCTTGGACAACATACAGGGCAAAGCATTCTGTTTTTCATTACACTGCTCCTTTAAAGCCACTTTTTTGTAAACTTATCTAGCACCTGTGTACAATACACATTTGCCCTTATAAAATGTTAATTACAGAACTTAGCTTTTGCACAGTGACACTGATGAATGCAAATTAAGGTCAGATGTGGCCGTACATCAGCTGTGTAAAATTCTCTTAACTGATTTACCTGAACAAAAATTAAGAATCTGAAGATGAATTGGTTCAGTTTTAATAGAAGGACACCAAAACTGGTAATATACTGTCTTGAGATAATATTTCCTGTACTTGGCACACACACATTTTGGAAGGACAGAATGATTGCTGTCTGTGTATCAGAACATGATTCACTGCTAAACTTCCTGACAACTACTGCTAATCCATTTTATTGCAAAAAATCAACACTCTGTCATTTTAAACTTTTTTAGATTACACTTGCACCCTAATGGAGATCTAAAAAGTTAATTGCTTTAGTAATTACAACCTTGATCAATAGAAAAAAAATTAAATCTGTCATTTACAAATGTTTTTCTTTATTATACACCAAATTTAGTCATCTTGATGTTCTGGAAGGTGTCAGTCTTTTATTGCAAAGAAACTGATCAAGTACATTTGCTTGCAGCTTTCAGATAGTAATTATAATAAAGTATTTAATGTATCACAGCAATTATTTTCAGTTCTTCAAAGTTACCTATAATTTTTTCTGTGAAATACTGCATTACAACATGATAGAGGGGAGAATTTGAAATTAGAATCATGCCCTTTATTATTATCTTCAATCATAAAAGAATAGTATTGTCTTTTATGATTAAAAAAAAAAAAGACAAAAGAAAAAGAAAATAAAAGATCTTTTTTCCAAAGATCTCTGGACTTCACTGACAAAGGTCCAAGAAGACAATTTTGAGGCAGTAGTGGGAGAGAGAACAAATGAAACATTTAAGATGAACATTAGGAATGCTTTACTAGGGCTGAGATCTGTTAAACTCTAAAGGGTCTCCCTGAAGAAAAGGCTGCAGCCCATTCAATAGAAACTGATAGAATATCAACACTTGATAGCACATCATAACAAACAAGTCAATATTGAATGTAATGATGAAAATGCACCAGTGCTGTGTTTTGAAATATCTGAGAAAATGGAGAAGTAAATAGCCAATTGTGGCACACATCAGAGTTTCAAGGATGGATGCAGCAGATTGATCTGCCTACCCAGAAACATTCACTGCTCCAAAATACTCCTGTGCTGGAAGACAAGAAAGTCTCAATATAATTGATCCCAGTACAGCTTCCATAATTTTGTTTTGAAGAATCATTTCAGATGAATGATTTCAACAATTGTTCCATTGGATATTTTGTAATACAATCTATATGCAAAATTTAATCTGTCAGTAAGCATACACAGTCATTAACTTCACCCAGAAGTTATTATACTATACTCTTTATATTATACTATACTCTTTAATGATCTATTTTGTGTAACAGAAATTTTCTTTGAAAAGAAAAATTTAATAAAAATCTTGAATTACCAAACTACATATGTGACATTGGAAAATCAACTTTCTAAAGTAGTTTGCCAATCTGTGGCAGTTAACTTCTACTTAAAAGAAAAGACAGAGAGCCAGCTTCAAATGACCCTTTCAAGAAAGTGAGTGTTATTTCATGTGGAGCCATAAGATGTGCATGAAAAATACACAGCAATACAATATTATTGTGCTTAAGGGAGGGCAGCCCTCTAACACGAACAATTATTTCTGTGGTAGCGATTTTCATTGACCCTGAGGGATGGTTTTCTTTTAATTGCACCTAATGAGCTGGCTAGACTATCAGTTCTCTCATTTCCACACAAATTAGCTCTTGCATAACTAGAATACTGTGGGGATGAGAGAGCAGAAAACAGCTCCAATTTCCACATCACCAGAGCTATCAGAAAAATGCCAGCACTTCCATTTAGGAAAGCTTTTTTAAAAAGTGGAATTCTACTGTCAAATGGTACAAAGCCACTTTAATGGGCTCATGTATCTCATGAGCATACTCCCAGATTTGTATGCAGAGGAAAAAAAAAAAAAGGGAAAGGAAAGGTGAATGAACTTAGGGTCATTTTAGATGCATTTCTATGTTGCTGGGTGATATCCTACTGCCACCTCAAAGCAAGGTATTTTAATCATTGCCCCAGCACAGGGTTAATAACACACAACCACATCCTCCCGTGATGAAGACTGTTCTTACTCCAGTGAAACTGCTTTAAAGACCAGCAGAAGATCCAATTCTGCTTGAAAATCCCTCAGAAGTGAGTGAGCCAGAACTATGACTATTAGTTGAGATACAGGGTTAAAAAGTTTGCCTAGAATTACACAGAAAATGTGACTAGCCGTGGTTTGAATCCAAGTAATTTGAAATCTTACATCAGCATCAGTGGCGTCGAATTGAAGAGCTACCACTTTGCACGAAGATCAAGCAAAATCCTAATAACTGAGGAACAAGCCAAAAGTTCATACTGATCTCTCTTTGTTCTTCTGGAGAGTAAAATTAAACCATGATGAAAACCATGAAAATTCAGTAAGCGCATGAATTCACACACTAAAAACTTCCTGAACGCCAATTTTCCCAGAGACAGACATCTCCAGATCCCTTCTTGGGAAGGATTTCAACTATGCCCAGCAGATCTTTTTTTGGCTTTGATGTGACAGTGCCTGTGAAAGACATTGATCCTGTGGGATGATAACTGTCTTGTTTTAGTCAAGGCCTTGAACGTGGTATGTTGGGTGACTCTTGCAAAGAATCTGATGTCGTACTACAGGCAAATCTCTGCTTCTGTGCATTTTAACTTCTGTTCTTGTGCCTAAACTCTGAAGGAGGGACTGTAGATGATGAAAGCCGTTTGTGGCAGCCTGCAATTCAACATCACTTGTTATAGCTTTGCTTTTGGTTAGGTGTCCCTTGACTCTACTGCTTTTGTAATGTACTATGGCTTTTCAAGAGGCTGCTTTTAGCCAAGTACCACTCAGCTGACTTAGCTTCATATCCACTAAATTGTGTGTTATCAGACGCTCTAATGTTAAGGATACTGCAAAAGGGGAGTTCAAAAGTAATTACATTACAAGTAATTGTCTCTCTCACCATCATGTCTTCTAGTAATGAAGAGAAAGAACATCAGAAATTCTGTTTATTATATTAAAATACTTTTTTTGCCCCCCCAATCAGCATAAACAAATGTATATGTTGACTCAGGGGAGTAATTCTTGTTAGGTCACCAAAACCTTTCTCTTTTAATTGGTGTCATATGAAGACAAAATTCAGCATCAGTTGCCCACTGTTCATCCAAAGCAACTGTAACAGCAATTAAAACATGCAATTTCCCCAAGAGTGAGATTTATATACCAAAATTACATTTAGCTCTGGACTTGGGAACAATTTCTTATTGCTTTAGGATTGCATCTGCAACTAGTAAGAGACTTGGAGGTTTATGTTCAACTTTAAAATCATGCACTTATACTGCAAAATAACCTCTCTTTCTAGGATTTGCTTGATCCCTTTTAAATTTGGTTCTGTCTACTTTACAGTGGCTTTTCATAAATAAGGATACAAAATCTCCTATACTTGAATTAAACACACACTTCCTTCCTCTGTTTGATCATATAATCTTATTTTTGTTAGAACTTATGAAACAGAAAGCACTGAATGCAACTTTTGAGTAAAAATACTCCTATGTGTAGCAACTATCAGCCATCAGTTCTGTGCAAAGCATTATTGTAATGGCTTCCTGCAAATTCACCTATCCCTGCTAACCTTTTATGGAAAACTGCAGATTTTTAATGAGTGTGATTCAAGCTTTGGAGAAAATGAGTGCATTTATTCTGGTATATTTAATAGCTAATGAATCAAATGGAAAAACATGTTTAAGTGATTGTATATATGAAACACTGCACTAGAAAATAACATTAGATGTCTCACTCTATTTGAAGCTGATTTATCAGACAAAATACTCTCCACTGCCATAAGCAGAGATAAAATGGGATCAAACTGCATCTCTTCAACTTACCAGCTTTAGAAAAAGTGGTGCCATGAAGCTCCCTGTCAGGGAAATGATGAAACTTTCTGATTTACGTACATAAAGTATATATATAGCAGAGAAAGTGAGCATGAATTTGTTGCAGGACACAAGTGGGATTACACTGGTGAAGAATGGTGTCCCTGTTGCCTTGGTGGTGACCCATGACAGTGACATCACTGCCTGCCTTGGCCATGATAATGCCATATAAAAACTTGTCTCGGAATTTTCTTCATTTATGATGAAGAGTAGGAAATTGAAAAATAAGATCTGTCCAAATTCAATAATGTATGCAAGGCACTGTTTTGAATAGTAGTCACCTGTGGTACCATATTCAATAGATGACATTTTTGATACAGGAGGATACATTTCCTGCCTTGGACAAACTTCAGCTCAATCATTCTCAGCCACAGAGAGTGTCCTTGTAAGCTGGCATTCTTTGATGCATGTTTTCCTGCTATGAATAAATCTGGGCCTTCAGAGTTTAATTACATGCCCGTGTCAGACATTTTTCACAGTGCTCATTTATGTCTGGCAGCCGCAGTGCTGCAGCACAGCACATCTGTGTGGGGTCAGGCAGCGCCCTTCTCGACAGGAATCCTCAATGGTTGGGTGCTGCTAAGGCAATAGCATGGAAATTCCTAAAACAAAATGATGGGAATACAGAAAATAAATGGGAATTCCCCAAAAATTATGGGAATTCCACAGAAAATACAGGAGCATTTATGAGCCTAGGAGCCTTTTGTGGGCATTTATGCCTCTCTTCTCCGAACACTTTCCAAACACTCACTTCAGGCACACTTATAGAAAAGCTCTTATGAGAGATGCAAGCTCTGCAGTTCAAGCAAACTGTGATTTATTGCCCCCAGCTGTCCCCTTCAGGAGCTCAGAAAGATTGACTACAGACACCCTCAAATGCTGTCATTGGCTCTCTGGGAAAGGGTTAACTTCACTTGTCTCATGAAACTTGGCAGCTGACAGAAGGCTCAAGAGGGAGGATGGATCTTGGTCTCTCCTTATTTTAATTAAAATATAAAAGTCACAGAATATCTTCCCTTCCTTTAAAGAACTTACCGAATTCATGAAAATATGATTCTCCCATGCATTCTAAAGTGTCTTTCTTTACAGCTCTTTCATTCATCCACATCTGAGCAAAATGTGCTTATTAAAAATCAAACTGCCTAAAATACCTCATATAGCTCAGAACTGCAGAACAGTGTCCATCTGAAGAGGTACATTTCCCAGAGCCAAATGCTTTATTGATGCTTTCACAAAAGACACAAAAGAATTTAAATGTCACTTACTGAGAGACTGGAATTGATCAATATCATATATAATTATACTTTCAAAACAAAACTAGGAAGAAAGTGCATCCTTTGATATTGGGGTTTGGGCTTTAAAAGGACTTATAATTAATAATGGAATTTTCTTTAAAAGTTGGTATTATCTGTCACAGAGAACAGGCATATTAGATTAGGAAGCCTGCTAGCTGAACACTAGCTCTCAAACCAGATGGACCTCCCCAGATAAAGATCTGTATTGTTAAAGACCACCAGACTCCATTTGTTTGGATCTCCCATTAACTGGATTCATAATGTGTCTTGGGATTTTTTTTCATGTGAAAGGAAAGTAAGAGTTGTTTGCTATTCACCTGCTCATCCTTCTAGTGCTAAAAAAATAACATGCATGTGCTATCCAGACAATTAAAATTAATTTAAGTTTTAGTTTAGATCTGTGGGTGCTGTTCCACAGTATTTCTGCTCATTCATCCCCCTACATGCACAGCCTTGATCATGAAATACAAAGAAGAACACTTTGAGAAATTCACTGATGAGGGAAACTTGCAGTATTTAATTGGTAAGTTTACCTCATGTCATAGGTCATTTCTGTAAGCCAAGCCTTGCTGTCTGTGAGAATGAGTAAAGAGGTTTTCAACTTGTAAGGAGTGCCACTTCCTTCCTCCCCAGAGTAGCACTGTGTTGAGGAAAGGTAAAGCTCCTTCAGTGGTTTCAGATAATCTCAGCGGCTTTTGGTAGGGTAGAAGATGAATTTTGGCAAATTTACCAGAAAAAAAAAAGGAAGTTTTCTTGTTCTTTTCAATCTTTTTTGTTAGAGATTAATCCATACAAGTAATGGAGAGAGAGAGAAGAAAAATCTGAATCACACAGTGAGAAAGAGGTTTGTGAGGGAGCTAAAAGTAATTTCCACTTTAGAGTTGCTAGCCCATTTTTATAACACTGAGCCAACATAAAAAGGCAGCTTCAGAAAGAATTAGAAGTTATGGATGGCTCAGGCCTATCTACAGTTTTGCCTTTTCAAGGTATGAGTGGTTTATATATATTTCTGAATCACTTAAAGTCTTGTCTAATTCTAGGCAGGTAAACTCCACTAAAGCTGCTGCTGGCCCGTGGATGCACACGTGTTGAATGGGAAAGCTTTCCATGACAGAGAGAACTGACTTGGTTTCAAGTGCTATTGTAAGAATTTACCTTGATCATAAATCTTCTCTCACTGATGGGAGGGCTGCTAGGAATTTGGTGGAATACCCACCCTAGGGGGTCTTGAACTTGGAGAAAATAGTAAGAGGTCTGTGATATGGAGAAATATTTTCAATGTATTTTGAAGCATACTACTCGAGAGCACAATTTTTCACTTCTTCTCTCTCAAGCAGGTAATAGCTAATTTTTACTGCCAGTGGGTATCCAAAAGGACATGTGGTGTGCTCAGGAGCCAATGCAGTCAGAAAGTGCTCTCCAAAGAGAGATGATCACTGTCTCTTCCTGTGATATGGGAAGGGAAATGGGAACAATTGCTATTAGAAAAGTCCTGTCATCTATTTGGGGTGCGGCAAGAGACTTCTGGAGACAGGGATGCTCTTTCTGCTACTTTTCAAAAATCACATATTTTCCAGCATGCTGTTAGAAGTATGATTTAAGACATCAGCATTTTGGGAGGATTCAGCCCGAGAATTAAAATATATATTACTTAATACCCAGTTTATACGTTGAGGTAGTGTCATAAGAGATTAGCCAAAGAGGATTGAAAAGAGGTTAATTTGCTACACACACAGCTTGGGTTGCTAACAATAAATATGATTGATGAGGACTGGCTCAGAAAGAAGCAGAACTGCAGCCAGCATGGACCTTGTGAAATAACTCAGTTTCTCCCAAGGGGGAGTTCTGTCCTACTTCAGCCAAGTGGACTTTGAAAACTTTATGATAAAAGTCTTCCATGTGCTGACTTTATTTTTCTCCACATATTCTTGTTTCAGATCACACAGATGTTTAGAAAAAACCCTGAAACAATTTTAAAACGTGGCTGAATGATTCATTAAGGTATGTACATTCATTTTTAAATCCACATCTATTTCTTGAGAGCACTGAAATACAAAGGTTATAATGAGGCAATAATCTGTATGAAAGTGATAAGAAATCTAGATCTCCATGATCTCCACAGACTACTTCAAACTCTGGAAGTTAATGCTGACCTCTTAAAATAAGTTACAAAATTTTCTAAAAACTATTAAAATTCAAGAATCTTTTCTTTTGCATCAACATCCACATCATGTTCTGGGGAAAAGCAAGAGAGCCATCCCTGTCAACTTGTGATTTATTTGTGCCAAGCAAAGCAATTCTCCTGTAATAACTCTTCACACACACCCAGACACAGTTACTATAAGCAGAAAAATTAAAAATAGAAACAGAGTACCATCAGCAGAGATTGCAGGCCAAGCACCAGATGGTTAATTAAAAAAAATTATTAGGACAAAACCAAATAATTTTATTAAAAATTATTCAGATATCATTATCAGGATAATTACTGGTATATATTTGTACTACATTAAATTATTCATTTTACTTGTGGGTTGATACCTCCACTCTATTTGGAGTCATTCTGGTTTTGCTAATTTTAGGTGCTTGGGATGTTGTGCAAGCAGAATGTGCTCGCCAGGTAAAGAGATACTAATTAAATTGGTAGGTTTGGTACAGTTAATACAGAATTGCACAACTCATTAGATGCTCAGTAATTACATTAATTTCTTACAAAATATATATAATATATAAAATATATTTATATAAAAGATATATAATATATAACATATATAATAAAACTTTATTTCTTTAGCGTTTTCTGAGGTCTCTGATTTGAAATAATGTTATTGACCCCTCAATCATAACTGCATTACATGCACTAAAAACAGACTCAGTATGAACATAGCACAAAACTTCCCAGACTACTAAAGAAAGTCAAATACCAAGGCAGTATACTTCTGTTTTGACTCCAACATTGGTTCAGACTTTAAGGTAAAGAGATGCAAAAAAAATGTAAAAAAAGGTTGAAGATATATCAGTATTTCTTTGTCAGTCCCCAGAACTCAGCTCTAGCAATGGGATTGGCATCAAAAGAGATTGAGAAAAGAAAATACAGTGTTTACCAACACTACATGGATCTCTGTAGAGCAAGCAAGGATGCAGGCAGAATATGGTGAATAAATACAGAAACCTGAGTTTACCTATATGCAGTTGATCTTATAAGTTAAGATTAAACCTAATTTAAAGCTGAGAAAGTATAAAAATTGATTTTCTGTAAACAGAAACAAACAGGAAGCTGAATGAAGTACCCCCTTGTAAAAACTATGGAAAAAACCCATTGGCAGCTATTATATATTCTAGATAACATCCTACAAAGAGGTCAGGCAGGAAGATCCAGGGATCTGGCCCTAGAGAAAACCACAAGATTTTATAAAAATGGATTTTAGCAATCACTCAACTCCAATGCAAGACGTAGAATTAACAATCAAAAACCTGAAAGGCCAGTTTTCACACCAGAGGATGAAAATCTGTAGTGAAGCATTTACAGCTTGTTTCTCAAAGGAACATGTACTGTGTTCAGTGAGACTGAACAATATTGCTGAGGGACCGTGAAAATGAAATTCTAGCACTGCAAGTGGAGCACTCTGTGTTCATGGTTTTTCCTGTTACTGGTAGGGGTTTCAGGAGCTGCTGTTCAAGCTGAAGCCCAAAAAAACCAGCTGGTACAGAAGAGAACCACAGAATGTTCTGGGTTGGGAGGACACCCATGGATCATCAAGTCCAACCCTTAAGTGAATGACCCATACAGGGGTCAAACCCACAGCCTTGGTGTTATTGACACTGTGCTTTAACCAGCTGAGCTAATCTCAGGGCCAGACTCCAGTGCAGATGTGTATGTGCCAGTTAAATAATTGTTCCATTTGAGTGGCACAGAGAAGTATTTCAGAGCAGTATTTATGAGGATTAGTTTGTGCAAACTATCTGCATTGTCTTGGGCTACTGGAAAAAGTTGTATAGAGCTAAAGAGCTGCAAGCCTGAGAAAAGCCTTAAGTCATCAGGTTCATCTGCAGCACACAAGTACTGAAATACTGCACTCAACTGGCTCATCAGCACCACCATGCAGTTCTCCATTGTGCAGTTTTATTCATTTCAAGGCAGCCAGAGGTTTACTCTATGAGTTTGCCTAGTTATACTGCAGTCTGTGCCATTTTAGAGGAGACTTGTTTCTCCTCTGCCTCAAGAGGTGCAAAACCTTAAAAAACATAAATATCTAATGCTACAGAGAGTTATTGCATCAATCTGAACTGCTGACAGAAACAAACAAAACATGCAAAAAACCTCTTCAAGAAGAGAAGTAAATCAGACTCCTGAGAAATATTCAGGAAGCCCAGAGAAGCTGTGGCTGCTCCATCCCTGGAAGTGTCCAAGGCCAGGTTGGAGAGGCATGGAAAAACCTGGGATAGCATTAGGTGTCCCTGCCCATGGCAAGGGGTTGGAACTGGGTGAGCTTTAAGGCTCTTTCCAGGCCAAGTCATTCCATGCTTCTGGAAAACAAGGCAGACTGGTGACTAGAATAAAACCACAACCAATTCACTCAGGTACCAAAACAGCAACCTAATGCTTTCCTAATAGACTTCTATTATTTCTGAAAATATATATCAGCCTGGGATATTCTTAAATGACTTCAAACAAGTACCTAAGCAGACACAGCATTTATTCCAGTTGTCTGAAGATAGTACCACAGCTTCAATTAGAAATGTTTTTTAACACCTTTTAAGTCAGGAGGCAGAGAACAGCATTTACACATGGTTAACAAGAGAAAACCGGTCCAAAAGGAAACAAAAAATCCATCAAATTCACAAAGGAGAATTTCTTTTGACTAACATGAAAGCTGGACAAGTAAAATATAACAAAAATACTCCAATGTGCTGGTTTTATTGTTTCCTGTGACTGTAAAACCAGCCTTTTCAGGAAGTTCTAAAAAGCTTGATGTGTGGGCAGTGCTCACTTTTCAAGCTGAACTTTCCCCGTGGAGTTAGTGAGAGCACATGTCTGAGTCTATCCTAAGAACACAGAACAACATAAAAGATTGGGATTAGCACGTGAATTCAAACTTAGATAAAATAAAAAAATACAAATAATTTGAATTTTTTGACCTACAAAACACGTGCAAACAGCCATGCACAAAAAACAAACTATTCAAAGTACATCAAACTGTCACGATACAAAAAGGCAATTTATTATTAAAAAGAAGATAGCTTAGGATAGAAAACCTGCTTAATTTCAGCCTAGTATTCATCTCCCAGTGCCCAAACTGAAAGCATAGTTGTATAGAGGAAAAATAAGTTGGTTTAAATGTATTTAAAGCAAACAAAACATACATACCAAATGAAATGCCAGAATCCCTGCTGGTATGACCTTCCCAGTCCCAAAATACCCTGTGAGACAACCTTTTTTCCTCCCATGAGCTCTATGATTGTTATAATTGTTGATCTTTCAAGTTATTTGAGAAAAGGACACATTTTGTCTTGGTTCTGGAAAAAAACTTGAACCATTAATATACAAGGATTAAAATATCTCCTTTTTAAATTCCAGTTGTACAACTGCAGATTCAGCCCTGTGCTGTGAGCCAGCAAATCTCTCACTGAAGTGCCTACATTTTTTGATCACAAAAGATAGACAGGAATATGCCCACAATGCTTTTGGGAATGATTCTACAAACTCTGTGCATGAAATAAATGAGAATTCCCATCTTTCTGTTTACTTTGATCTGTATTTTTCTCACTTCCCTCACTAAATAAGAAGATTATGCAGGCAAGCTGGATGATGTATTGCTGCACTTAAGCTTTCAAAATCCTTTAGCAACATTTTTTTCCCTTCAGTTTCAAAGAGCAAATTTTTCTTCCAGATATGTGTTAGCAATTTTTCCACAAGTCATAATCTTTTAATGGTGGTAAAATGTTTTTGCTGTAGAGCATAAGTTTATAGTTTTTTGTGTTTTGGAAATTTTTGATGCCCACATACAACTACAGTGTGTGACACCAGTACAACTTGCTTATTGGAAATGCTGTGTGTGACTGTGCCAGATATTGTGAAACCAATTGTTTCAAAATACATGTTTTATTTAGTTTAAAAATAACCTTTGAGTTTGGAACACCAGACTTATATTCCATGCAGTTTTCCAAATAAACAGCAATCTTTCCACATAGCACTTTAAACAGAAGGTAGGAGTAAAAGTATAAAGTGGGCACAATAAAAAAATAATGGAGTTATGACCAAATTTCAAGCTGAAAAATGAGACTATTTGCAAATAAAGTGAAAAATGTCCTTTTTTACCTTGGATGAACTCAAACATAAGTCCCTTTTTCTGGAACTTTGAGAGCTGAGAAAAACCTCTGAGACAAGTACTTTATAACAATAAAATCCTCCATCACAGCCTTCTTTTTGAATAACCTCTGGCATGTTCCTCTGTTGTAGTCACTCCTTGTCTGCTGAGCCCCAATTTTCTGAACAATAACTGAGGTTTCTCAAACATCTCAGAAAACTAAAAATGAAAGGAGAATTGAGTTTAATGTTCCTGTCCTCACACTGAATCAGAAGAGCCTGATGAAGAAATAACACACAGCTCTCACTTTAGTATCTATGCCATAGCTCCAAGTCTCTGAGGGCTGTGAAAATCCAGCAGGGATCCCAAACAGGCAGGTATCCTATTGAATGTATGTGCAGTCACATTCCAAACAAATAGCTACACTCCAGGAACCAGCTAATAATTCTTCTGAGTAAAAGAATCCAGATATGTACTTTGGACTGCAGAAGAGATATTCCTTAAAAAGACTGTCTATACAGGCCACCCCTTTTGTTCAGATGTTCAGCCTTTCTACAAAACCATCAATCTTGTTTTTTACTGGGAACTTTACTGGGAACTCCTACCAAGGGCAAGACTCTGCTTTTCGGGGCACAGTTCTGCTGTGCCATAAACAGAAGTAATCATTCAGATTTTTCAATTAATTCAGCTGTGTTGTGGGCACTCTCTGCTGCAAGAGTCTGGTGGATTCAGCAAGCCAGAGGAACCAGGGACTGCTGCAAGCCCAGTGTGAAACCAACAGGGCCACATAGCAGCTAAGGGACACGGTGGGGTATACACCACAACAATTAACAAACCAAAAATACTTGTTCCCTGAAAGGTACCCACGATTCCCTTTCTCTGGCTTGATTGCCAGCCCTGGAAGACAGTCATTTTTTAATAGCTTAAGGTAGACTGAAAGCCTTTATAGCTGAGCTATACCAAGAAAACAGTAAAACGATGACATTAGCAAACCAGGTCAGAGTAATTTTTCATGTATTAAAAGACACATTCTGTCTCTCCATGACAAGGTTACAAAAATTCTATAACATCTTAGTGCTGATTAGTTAAGGCAAATAAAGTAATTTTAAATTTTGTTCTGTTACATTTAAAATATAGCCTTACATATAACCATTCCCACCTTATGGTTCTAAGGATTGTTTCTTACACACAGAGCACAAATAATACTTCTGAAACAAAACATTGCCAAAGTCTAAGGTTTAATGCTTTCAGACTGATTTTCAGTGGTGTTCAACACATGACACTTTCACTGTAATTGGTGTAAGCATAGGACAAATGAATCAGATCATTAAATCTCATTGGTTAGAATATAGGAAAATTCTTATCTACTTTACCTAAGAAAAGAATTATCAGTTTCCTGTTCTCTCTGTTTCTTTCAAGGGACATTAAGATGGTACTGATAATTTTGGTACAGAGAAAGGAATAAGAATGTTGACATTTATTCCAGCAAATCAATATACTCGGTACCTGCTATGTATTGTCTGTAGATTTATCAGTTTAATTTTATTTTCTTAAGAAGTAATTGTTGTACCTTTGTGCTCAGATATGATGCTGTGAAACAAAGTTATATCTGTGAATTTTCTCAGTAAATCAGCATCCTATATGGCTAGTTCACAGTGAGGATACAGCATTCTTTTACTGACAGATGATATTATTAAATATTTAGCTCACACAGTAGATAATTGGAGTGTTTCTGCCGTAAGTATTAATTTACTCATGCTGGTGATTCATGCTGATCCACATGAGAGAAACTATTGCTAAATTCACACTTTAAGCCATAGGACTCAGCAGCTGAACCAGAAGATAGAAATTGCCCTCTAACCCACACAGTTGCAGAGAGATAGAACACAGGCACCTAAACCATTCATCACATTGGCTTTATCCACAATTTAAATTTTTGTACAATTCCTCTTGGGATGCACAGTACATTGTTGGACTGTATAATGTTATTTCTCTTTTCAAATTCTAACTCTTAAAAGAATAGGGTATTGCTTAAATTTAAAATTAACTTAGGCTTTTTAAATTGAAGATGTTTGGGTACTAAGTTATAATTCTGCATGTGACTGCTGTTTCATCTCACCTGTGATGCTTGGAACATGGATAAACTAGCAAAGGCTTCCTGTGCTATTAATCCACAGCAAAATCAGACTATTGCCTAGAGGAAGACACTAGTCTAATGATATGCAAATTCTTAAATGAGCTGGTTTCCATTAATATTGTGTAATAAACCAAACCCAAATTCTCCTACTTCAATTCAAATGTACTCAGTCTCTCTAGAATCCTGTGTTATAGACTGAACATAGCTTACAGAGCTGTGTCTAAGCAGTAATAGAAAATGGAATGGATTTAATTCTATAAAGCCACAAACCAAAAGCTGCAGCCTATGTGTAGTCTCATGCTCTCTGTGGCACAGATGAACGTGCATGTTGGATCCCTGGATTCTACATCCCATTCCCCCCCCTCAGCATAATGCCTTTTTTCTATTCAACTGGAATAAATGCAGCAAGCAAAAGAAATACCACAAGAATACTTTGGCCATCTTTTTCTTTATAGTATGAATGCAAATCTTTATCTGTTGAAAATATTGTTTTGAAAACTGGAGCCATCAGAGATTAAGCAGGTGCCGTAGAATCTTTGCAAGGGTTAATAGCTCGTGACAATGAGAGCAAAGTCTCTTAACCTGACACACATTTTCATGGTGGTTGAACAGGGAACTGCAGTTTTATGATTTGTTCAATTTTCATGGTCTCTTATCTAGAAGAATAGCAATACTACATGTGTGTACATTAACAGATTTAATAATTTTTCCTACTTCTCACTGTTTGCAGAAAAAAGATATTGATATTTGAGTTATTTAGATAGTTTCCACTAAAAACTACGTTGGAACAAGGACTGTGGCAACCTTCCATATGAGTCTAAGAATTGTGGAATTGCACTGACATAGCAACACAAGACTGACACTTGGGTGGGAAGTGGAATTAGGAAAACACAAAACAAAAATTTCCCTAGAATTCTTCTAAATAGATAATGCTACCTACAACTTGACTATTTATAAGCTGTCTGTATTTTATTTGGAAGTTTCCCTGATACCTTCTTGCTGTTCAGACACTGGAAATAGTTATCCTGTTTAAATGACTGAGTGAAAACACCACTTGAGAGATGACTTCACACAGAGATCCTGTGAGCACCTTGTCATCTGTCCCCCTGTACACATTAGTACAAAACAAAAATAAACTTCTGTTTCCCATGTTCCCCTCTCTGTCAAACAGATATCAATTCAATATTCATCTGGATTCATTCTGGATTTCCCTTTTCAAAGGGAAAGAAAAACAAAACCTGTTTTGTTTGGTCACCTGCCCTGTGGATGGTTTCTTCATCCTTTTCACACACATTCTGGGGTCACGATTTGTGAATGCTGCTAATCAATACAGCTACCAGCTGCCACTTTGGTTTCATCAGCAGGCTGATATACTGAGTTAGGGTAATCCTGTTTATGTATTGATCTTGCTCTTGAAGCTAACACTCTTCTATCAAACAATCATGAACCTGATGTTTCAAATTTAAACAGCTGCAGAGTCATTAATTAAAAAGTAATGCGTGGTAGTAATTTAAAATATGTGCTTCAATATTTATGTACCTCTCTGAACTAGAAAGTGAGTATACAGCACTTATTAATGGAGATTTAGTTTAATTTGTCAATTTTTTTAGTTAAACTTTGCTAGATTAAAAACCAACAGTAAACAAGGAAAGAAACAGCTGCAGCTACAGCTGCTGCTTTGTAGCCACTTCAATTTGGCTCTCCCCAACATGTACATGTAACTTATAAATTACATCAAAAGATACATCAAAAAAAAATCAGAAGTTGTGCAAGTGTGGATGAGGAAGAAGAGAGAGAGAGAGTGATGGTGCTTAGCAGGACATTAATTTCTTACCAATAAATTGTCATTTGAAAAACAGCAGGTGACAATGTAATAAAAATTGTGTAGAGAGCTGAAATGAATACAAATGCCAGGAATGTACTGCAAGTGTCCGGCAGTTCTGCTCTGCAGTGAGTCTGCTTGACAACCATTACTCTGCAGCAGGCATAAACTATCTAGCAGAATTCAATACTTAACTGTGCCATATCTCAGTCCTGGGCCCTTGTGAGCCCATCTTTTAGCAAACTGACAGTTCTGAGGCAATACCATGGGGCCATTAATTGCCGCTGTGGTGGTGGCCCCAGCACGAGCAGAGCTTTGCGCTGTGCAGCAGAATGTTTGCAGAAGAAGTGCTGTGGCTTGTGGAGTTGGGTTCTCTTTGAACAGTGTTACCACTGAGCACAATTAGAAATAAAATTCTACAAACTTTCTGCATGAAATAAATGGGATTTAGAACGTATTTAGAAAAACGTAATTAGAAAAACGGAGCACGAAGAGCGATGCGGTTTGAGGTCGACTGAAAATGTTTTCACTGCAGTGGCTGCTGCTGAAGCCTCTCAAACAAGCAGCAGCTCAAAGCAAACAGAATGGTTAAATGAACAGCTCTGCAATGAGAGCCCGAGTGAGGCATTAATGTGCTGGAGACACAGCACTCCCCACCTGTTTAATCCCATGCATGCCCAAGTACAACATGCCAAGGTACCATCAAGTCAAGCACTTGGGTACCCTGAAATCTCTAAGCAGAGAATTGTGTACTATCAGACAGCTAAAAAGCCTTTTAATTTCTCCTAACTGGTAAAATCTTAATTTCTGCAAGAAACAAAATCCACAAGTCTGTTTAAAACAGAAAAGCTGTAATGCAAAACTGAAGGAAAAGCAGTGTTTGTAAGATCAAGTGTAAAAACGAAGAGATATATTCAAGAAAATACATTCCCTTGGTTTCCTCTTTCTAAAGGAAAGTAAAGCTTCCTACAAAAAATATGAGATTTAATAATAATATCAGGGGAAAAACTTAGAAAATACTTACTGCAATAAATACAGGAGTCAGTTGTGTTCAGTTTGAAAAGCCTGACTTGCTCTTGGCTCTGTACTACAAGTGTGTTAATTGTTCCCTTTGGAGAGGAACCACTTTTTTTGACAAAAAAAAGGTAAGATAGCTTTTGCATGTTTTGTACTGCTGTTGCTCCACAAACTATTTTTATTTT
The DNA here is from genome assembly GCA_013396995.1 of Dicaeum eximium. NCBI lineage: Eukaryota > Metazoa > Chordata > Aves > Passeriformes > Dicaeidae > Dicaeum > Dicaeum eximium. Next base: position 1,450,660 of record VWZP01001408.1, on the reverse strand, counting down.
TGATAGTTATTAAACTGACATGGGGATCCAAAAAATAAAAAATCTAATTAATGCAGCAATTAATAATTGCAGCTAGTTCTACACAAGCACAGCTCTGAGAACTACAACTCCCTCTGTGCTAAAGAAAAATATATTAGTATGGCCTGGAAATATTAAAGTAATTTTAATAACTAAAAAGTTACATTGGTAAAATTTAGAACAAAGTTATATTCTATAGTTGCAAGCCATAAGAACAAGTCATAAATGTAACTGTATTAAGCCCCTATTGCTTTTTTAGCCTAAGATAGTTTAAAAAGACGTGGAGGGAGAGTGTATACATGAAATAATGCATTATTTAGGTCATTGATTCCTTTCTACAGATTTGTATGCTGATGATATTAGATGGTAGAGTCAATCTCAGCTGAAAAATTCAGGTCAAGTACTTTGGCATGAGATTCATACTTCTTAATTTTCTGTCCGATCTACAATTCCTGCAGTCTTGTATCATCAGCTTCCAGTAATTCTCTTTTCATCCTTTACCTCAGTCTTAAAGTTTTCTTTCTTGGAGTATTTGTTATAGTATTAGAGCTTTCAATAAACCAGACCAATAACTTCCTACCTCTGTATATTTTTTAGCTACCTGTTATCTAATACTATATCCAGTCTGATAGATTTCCCCCCCCACAAAGAACAATTTCATTGCAGTTTCAGTATTCTGGAATGGAAATTGTCTATCTCCCCTTCATCCTTATTATGACAATTAATTTCCGTTTTTTCCAGATATGTTTATTTTCATTTCAGCAGTTATCCTGCCTCCATTCTGCTGCTCCACGTTATCACCCTGGCTGGAAACTGAGGTAATGTATTCCTTTAGCTCAGGCACAATATCTTGATCAGCTCCAATCTCACCCTTATTGTCCAAACACAGACTCACCATTTTATCTTATGACTAAAATATCACTTCATCAGTTTTAATTTCCCTCCTAAGATATAATTGTGTTTTTCTCTTGACAATTATTGCTTAAGTCTGATAGTCCCTCACCTTTAAGATCTAGTTTTCTATGGGATACATCTTCGTCTCTGGGCTGCTTGTAATTTTCCTTATATCCTTTCTGAGACAGGAATTCTTCCATTTATCATTGCACTTTGCTCCTCAGGGAAAGTTCCCTTCATGAAAAGTTCTTTTGCCTTCATTGTCTTCCCACTCCCCTCTGGAATACAATACAAAATTTGTTATTTTCAGTGCTACGCTCCCACCACAAATATTTGCCATGAGTCACTCACAGCAGTTGCAAAATCCCTCTAAGTTTCTTGACTGGACAACTGAATAATTTTAAAAGAGAAATATAAAAGGCTCTTATAAAAGTAGAAATATGTAAAGTCTACTCCCTGAAATAATAACCAAACAAAAATAAAAGAATGATACATCAATATCATCCATCACACAAAAAAATTATCATAACTCAGACAACATATATTTTTTAAAGAATACAGGGAATAAAACATCCAGCAGTGAGTTAACAATTCTGGGCTACAATTGGAAGGCTCAGTAATGAAAACTCTTGTAAAATAATGTTTTCCATTTTTGAAAACATGATTTCCCTTAAATGTTTCACTTTGTAGCAAAACACTATTCAGATTAAAATTATTATAATACTACTATGACTTCTGAAAAGAATGTAACTTTCAAGGACAGGAATTAATCAATAGATAAGGACAGATGTTTGCATACTTTTCTTTTCCCTGATGCCAGCTCAAATAGTATCTTCAGACTAAACAGCTCCTCTTTCTCCCTGTATCAGGATAAAGACAGTGAACTGCACCTGGAAAGCTTTCCAAGTATTCCATTAGAATTGTTGTATTTTATATGAAATAGAAAATTCTCTTTCAGAGAACAATGCCTGTGTAGGAGCTCTATACTTATGGTGTCCATTAACACAAACAGCATCTATTGCACTTAAAATGAGAAAATCCCAATTTTTTTGCCATGACCTACAGTGGAAGAGTCTCTTGACTAGGTTAGGAGTACTCTCAGTCATAATCACTTTCCAAAGCTACATTTTCAAAGCTCCACCTTTGTTTTTTCACCCTGGAGGAGTGCCTCTGCCCTTCCTACACAGAGCTCTGAACCATCACGCTGGATGCTGCAGCCAACTGTTTTTCCTGGCTGAAATCCTGGATTTTGCCTCCTCCAAATATCCCTCAGGTATTTTAATTCAACAGGCAGTTCATTTTAAAATTGAACCAGCATTTGCTTCTGCACAAAAGGTACCATTTCAGTTTGAATTGATGGTCTTTCTAATGGGTTTGTTGCTTGATTAAATTCCCAAAAGAATTTCAACGAGGATGCACAAGATATTTCACTGCAAGAAGATCTGGAGTAAGAGAAGATTTTGTGAACGTAATTTAGATTTTACTGCAAGCACTTTTAAGTCCTAGACCTCATTTCATAGCAGACTGTCAGTATTTATTTCAGTTTTATCAGAGTACAAAACCTTGATTAGCACAGCAGGGGAAAAGGTTGTTCAGGTTTTTTGTACATTGTCATTTTTATCCTTATGTTTGTGACTTACATGCAATTCTGCACCACGAGACAAAATATTTCACATACATTTTTTAAAATAAACAGCAAAGGAAAATACCTAAATAAATACCAGAGGAAATTTCATAAATAAATGCCCAAGAACACTACCTAAATAAATACCATATGAGTAAATACAGGAGAATTCTGTGAATTTCTTTAAAGGTCCATCATGTTGAACAATAACCCCTAGGAATTGTAAGCTCTACTGGTCTCAAACCAAAGTACAAAACTGCCTCCTCCCTCCATCCTTGTCACTGTTCTAATAGAGAAACCTGGTTTTCAGATTATACCTTTCTGAAAAACTTCTCTTCAAGGTACACTGTTAGCGTGAGGTGCCTTTACTAAGGAGTTAACACTACAGAAAATCAGATTAAATAAACCCCAAAAGCAATTTACAATTGCTTTTGTTCCTTAGAGTTTGCAATCTTGCATTGTTAAATGAACACCCAAAAATAAAACTAACTAGAAACAGAGATCAGCTTTCTATTATTAGATAATCTTTAACGGGAGAAAAGGATCACCATAAAGAGAAGTGGGGAATTATACAGCAGAGATTTCTAGGCTGTTTCAAATTTCACCTTTGAGAAATCAGAATCTCCCTAATATTTTGGGCATCGTTAATAAAGAGACATCAACCAGGCAAAATGCCTGCAACCCTGGCAGCCCTTCTGCTGCCTCAGAGCTCTTAAGTACCTCACACCTGTTCAGCCCACCTTTGCAACTCACCTGCTAATTTCAGCCACAACCTATTTAGAAATTGTGCTAGAAAGAGAATTCCATGGTGTTCTTCTCCTGTTCATCAGAAACAAATGCACTGTTGGCTGGTCTTGAAATAAGATTTTGTTTTTAAGATCTTACCCATTTTAAAAGAAGTCTAATAAAATGTTGCACAGTGAGCCTCAGATTAGCTAAACTCTGCAGTAATGTTTATATATGGAAATATCCTGTGCAGCCTGTGAAAAATATTCTGGTTTTTGAGAATAGTTTTCTCCAATAGCCCTTCTGGAAAATTTAATTTTAGAATGGCACACTGAAAAAACCATGCCCCATCACATAACACTATCCTCAACATATATTGGTACACATACACATACATACTATATATATATATATATAGATAGATAGATAGATAGATATAGATAGATAAATAGATAGATTGATAGATAGATAGATAGATAGATAGATAGATAGATAGATAGATAGATAGATGTGTGTGTGTGTATGTGTGCATTTCCACATATTTTCTAATATTCATAACGTATATTTATTTTTATTTTTCTGGTTATTTGGAGAGGAATCTTCTTTTCCAGGAGGCTTGAACAAAAGAAACAAACTTTAAAACCTAAAGTTCCTCTTCAAAAGATATTTGTTTCTTAGAACAGATATTCCCAAAGTAGTTTTAAATATCTTAGCACTTATATATGCTTTATGCAGTATTTAGTTAGAAAAATCAGAATTTACTTGGCTCATGATTTACTTGCTCATCAATCTGACAGCATCCACAGGGGAGGCTTGCAGTGGAGAACACAAGAGCACCACAACAATGGAAAATCCTGCTGGATTAGTTCATTTAATGCACATCAGCAGTTTTAGTTAAGCTAACTGAACTTATGCACAACTAAGCCACGCTTACCACCTGTAAAATGAATTTGTCAGCTTCTGCTAGAGACCCTGAGCCATAATCTGAACCCAGAGAAGAAAAGCACAAGATAGAAACATTCAAATCCAGATTTTGAATGTTTGTATAGTCACCCTTTCTCTTACAAATCACCTGTTCCCCTCCATTCCACCCCCAAGTGCAAAAGGCACAGACCTCACTAAGTTGCGGGTAAGAACTTCCCCACTATCAGAAGTCCTTGTCACTTTAAACCAGGTGCTTTTTCTAACAATAAATCCTAAAACATGATTTAGTCCATTAAAGACGCTCTGATCACAGGAAGGGCTGATTTAACAGCTCACTACAGAATGAAGCTTCAGCAATACCCCTGTATTTTTACAGCTCTCTCACTGGTGGTCTGGTGGCAACTGTGACCCAGAGGAAATGTTTCAGAAGATCTTCAGGGTTACAGAGCACAAGAATTAAATCTCCAGCTGGTGTTGCCAACTAAGGGGTTTTATCCATTCCAAATAATATCCTTTTAATAAGATATAAAGTCTTCAACAATAAGAATTGTCAGTTCAGGAGAAATTTACACTGAGCAATTGTTTTCACCATAAAACTCATGAATAAAACAGGAGCAGAATGACTAACATGTTCAATCAATATTATAATTACCAGGGATCAATGAGAGAGGTTTTGGCTATCAGTTTCAAACATTTCTTCTCCCAAATAAGGACCTTCCTAGTGACAGCATGTTCAATGCCAAATATCTAAACAGAAAAATCCCATAAAGATTGCCTTATTTTTCAAAGCTGTTGTTTTTTTTTCCTTTAAAATATACTGCAGCTCACATATCACAACATCTTTTCTTCACAATGTTATAGATATTTTAAATTAATCTTAACTTTTTTTTTTTCCTGAAATATATAGATTTTATTTTAAAATCCCATAAAAACTACGTTTAAATCCACCAAAAACCCAGAATTAAGCATTCATATGAATGGAATTCTAAAATGCCTGTATATGTTCTCTATAAAATCTGATTTCATGGACTCTTTTGAAGGATGAATAGGGTAACATCCCTCAAGTAAGAGGCTATGAATACAACTAATGGTGCTATTAAGGAACTAAGCTTGACACCACTAAAATAATCAGAATTACATGTTTATTTCAGCATTTGAATTATCTATTGTTTCTTCCTTTCTTGAGAGCATTATCGTCTCAGAGCTAGAATACTATGGATAAAAGAAATCCAATTTAGACACTTTGCCCTTGGAGTTAGATTATCATTACATTCAGAGTGGTTATTTTCCACTAACAAATGCAAAGATAATGAAATTGAAGAAATGCAGTGGTGCAGCCCATAAATAAACCAATTTCCTCTTGAATTCTTGAGGATATCTCCAGGAGTACATAATGATTTTCAGGTTTTAATTCCTACAAAGCGTATCCAAAGAATAACATTCTTTCAACCACAATGACATAACAGATTTTCACTCCACACCGTTACAGCTCCACTGACAACACAAATGTTTATATGGGGCACCCAAGAGTCTTAAAATGGAAAAACACTGAATTTCATTGCCTCCTACAGCCTGACCTTCCGTCAGTTTGCAGAGGCACCAACATCACATAATCCACAATAGCATATGTGCTTTACCTCTTAGTTTATGATGAAGTTAGACTTTTAAAAGCTGAAAAAGATTTTGATATAGATATGCCACGGTTCCCACTTCTGAAATTCAAGCATTTCCCTTTTAGACTCCTCTGGTATTTCCATCCCATTCCACTGTCTACTTCAACTTTTCAGCAAGGTGACTGTTTACTGAGGAACTTAACAGAAGACATATCCTGCTCATATTTGGATGAATAGTTCATTAATATTCCTGTGCCCTTCACAGAAAGTTGTTTTTATGTTCTAATCATCTTTCCAGAGGCCAAAAACATAAACCAGGTCATTATGAGTTAATTCAAATCAATGCCCAATGACTTTCTAATTTTCATTTCACACTTGATAGCCTTAGTGTCGGCTTTTGGCAACAGTTCCACTGAAATATTCTTATCAGATATTTTGGGAAGTCTTTTCATCTTTCTGAAACCATGCCTAATCAAGAGGACAGCAGCATAAACACACACACACCATATCATAGGAAAATGCCTGGAAGTTGGAACTGTCTTCGATTTAAACATCTCCGCTCTAAAGCTTCTCTAGGATTTATGCTGACTAAATGCAGGACAGAAAAATGTCAATAAAGATTTAGGCTTAAATTCAATTTGGAGCATATTTTCAGTTCTGTTTACTTGCAGGATGGGCTAAGGAAACCACGGAAAAAAAAGGATGCATTATGGCTTAGGTAGCACAGACCATAAGTAGCAAGCACAGACCACACAAGCACTTTTTATGCTCCAAGTTTTGGTACCTACTGAAAAATTGTTCTTGTAGGTTTGCAATTAGTGCTTCAAGAAAAGATTAGTGCACTCTGTCACTATAGGATTTTATTTTCCTTCTGTTAAATTGGGCAGTAAAACTTCCCTTCCCAAAAGGATTTTAACGATTAATGAGTGCCATACTCTTCAAACATGCATACATTACTCTGCTCTATTTGGAAAGGATAAAATTCTATTTTGGTGGTGTTTTTCCTCTACAATCCTTATATTTAAAGGATATCTAACTACACCTTTCTTCATTTTAGTTTACTAAATAATGATTGACTGAAAAAAATTACATTTTTTGAGGTACACTTTCACCTTTATTTCCAGATTTAGAATATTATTTTCATTTTGGTTGTGGGGGGTTTTTATTGGTTGGTTGGTTGGTCATCCTTTTGATGATGCATAAACTCTGTGCTCTCAGAAGGAGAATTTAAAACCCAATGTTGTTTTCAATGTTTAGACAACTTCTGCTAATCTAAAATGTTGTTACAATTCTCTGAAGGTTGTACTGAAATTTCTTGGTTGTTTCAAATATAACTCAACTCACTCCTTTATATATTCCTTACTTTACAACATTCCTACCAATGTCACTTCTAAAACAAAGGAATAAACTTTGTTTTCATTAATTCCACCCTTACACTTCTAGGCAAACCTTTAATTATTCAGTTATGTCTGTCATTCCTAAGTGGTCTCAGACTCACCTGGTTAAAAACAGTGGATTGGGATGGTTTGGATGTGGGGCTCACTTGGGGGTTTTATTTTCCCTGAACACAAGGAGGGATTCTGTTGTATCTAGAAATCATCATGTTATTCCAAGGAGACAAATTCATGATTTATTACACAATGATACCCAAGTAAGCTGTTCATACAAATTTAATTACTGCTTACAAGCATAACATGAATCAGAGCATTGGTTTCATATTATTCTGTTGTTTAATTTGTTTCCTGTTTAAGCACCTATTACATTACTAAATTTTGGACTCTTGTGGGATGAAGTTACACTAAAGCTCTACATGATTGTTTTACTACCATTTTTAAATTTTGTGGATTTTCTTCCAGTTTCATTTGTTTCTTTTAATTTACTTTTTGGATTGCTGTACTCTAACTACTGCCATGTCACTGTGGAACAAAGAGGCTTCTGTGTTTATAAAATTCTGAATCTTTCCTCTATTCTGTGTAATTCTTTCTTTTCTGCTGTTTGAAATCTTGGAAATGAGATCTCATTAATAATTGCTAATTAATTTCAAGATTAATCTGAAAAATACTTTGAGAATACTGACTCATATGGATCTCTCATGGTATAGCCTCAAGGGCAGATATATAAATGAACAATAATAATGTCAAGGTTATTTGATGCAAAAGTTTGGACACAACTATTGCAAATGCTATGTATTAATACCCTACTACTCAGGCTTAGATTTAAGATCAGAGGCAGAAGAACTGAAAGATCATTTGAAAAGGCTTCAAGATGAAAGTACGCTGCTGTCAGAAAAAATACCCCCAATTCTGTTTAACATCCAATTCTTCCCCCTCTCCCCTCATCATTCTAAAATTAGGAAACCAGTGTGCAGTGATGAATTAACCCTGTAGGTGGAATTCTGATTGGAAAACATGGAATAGCTGCAGGTTATGCTTTGGCCTTTCTCTAAAGAGTGAAATGCTTTGTAAAGTGTAGTTTGCTCTGAAGTTGTGTTTTGCTTTTGGTCACTGATACATATGCAAAGACCAGCATATAAATCAAGATCATAACATCACCGGCCCAGGTCTCAATCCTGAACATATTTTAAGCAAAAAAATTTCCAATCCCCCCTTTCCTCCCTAGTCAATTTACACAACCCAACCATTAGCATTGGTCAAGATTTTACAGAAAATTGTTTTCAGTAAAAGTATTTGAATGAAGAGAGAGTTTTGGAGGGTTTTTTGCAAACAACAAAATATAGATAACACAAAAATGAATAAATCAACTTCCCAAAGGTGATCACTCTCTGTGATTCAACTTCTGTCCATATATGTGCTTTACCAATATTTTCTTTTGATTTACAGACACACTTGACATGTCTTGATATGCTCTGTAACCAAATAAACTACATCATGGTCTTTCTTATTTTTACATAAAGCAGCTATTCCTTCTTCCTCTAAAGCATTTATATTTAATTTAAAGTCTAACACAAAGTTTCTAAGCGTATATTCCTGATTTCAGAGGGATGCATGAAGCAGTACATATCTCAGAACACACTCTGCTTTAATTTAAATAGCTTTTGCTTATGGATCATATCCAATAGTAATGTTCAGGGGAAAAAATACCCAAAAAAGAACCATGTACTTTAGAAACAATGGGAACCAAGTCAGATAAAAATAAATCATAGATTACCCTTTTAAGATATAGACACCAAGCTTTTTTTGTCAATAAAGCACTATCATGTCTTTGAAAACTATTGTGTTAAATTAATGAAACATACATTTCTCTGCATGTGACATATGAAGAGAAAGTTTCTCTACAGTGTAAAGGTTCTTCTGTCTGCTGCCTTATATTAACTGTGTGGTGGATTCTTTAAATAAGAGGTTGAGGTTTGTGTTCCATTAAACTTCCCTGTAAATGATAAGGCTGTAGCACAACAGTGGGCATTTAGGCCTCAAAATATCAATATTTCCATCAAGGAGATTTGAAGTAAACAGTGCATTCACAAGAGATTTATTTATGTGAGAAACATTTTGCAATAATTTAGTATACCCAGAAGCTGTAACGATTTGAAAAACTTTTCATTATAAAACATCTGAAGTCTCTTTCATGCCTCTAGAATGTGAAAAGTCCACTCATTCTTGTGTTCGGTGGATAAGGTATTTTCAGGAGTCCTCTATGTTCATTTTCTCCCAGGCTGAGGAACCAGATGGCTTAGATCTACTTTATAAAAATTTCAATTCTCTGCTGCTTATTGCTCATTAGGTTTAGTATGGCAAAACTAGTACCATTAACTAGTACTGAAATGAGGAATTGCTTGAGAGTACTTTGCAGTCTGTGGAAAGATTCTTATGGCTGTGCTGCTAAAAAATTAATTTGATTCTTCATTAATTATAAGACAGCACATATCTTCTTTTAAACTATCATGACAATACAATACAATACTGTTTGGGATGAATAACAGCATAATACTAAATTTTTAAAGTACCTCTTCTGAGAATACTGTAGGAGGGAATGTAAACTGTGATGGAACTGCCATACGGTGAGCTCTTAGTGCCAGATTAACTGAATGCCCCAAAGCAGCACTTTGCTCTTAAACAATAGGGGAAAAAAAACCAACAACCTGCTTGTATGAAGACAGAAAAGCCAGCACCAATTCATGTCAGAATTTATCTCTTTAGAAGCTATCTATAGTGATATCAAACCTTCTTTTCTAAGGAGACTATCCTTGAAAGTTCTTTCTGTCCTGAGTACGAGGTCTGGACAGAGGCGGTCAGGCAGTGAAGGGTTCCAATCCTGCAGTCTCCAGTGCCTTGCTTCTAGCCCTCTCTGCTCCATTGCTTTCTCTCCCCTAGCTAAGAAAACAGTGCCTCAGCAGCTCGTCCACAGAGGACTCCCCTGGGCTCTGACCCTGCTATTGTGGTCTCCTCACTCGAGGTCACCATTTACTGTTGGTGGGTTCGTCTCCCACATTTTGGGGCACCGTTGTTGTTGTTGTCTTGCACGAGGGGTTTCCAATTGTCTTGGTTGTTTCCCCCCATGCATAAAGACTTAGACTCCATATGTCAGAAGGCTTAAAATACTTTTATTGTATTTGGCTCCATGTCTGAGGCCCGAGGCTTAATGCCTCATAACGCGCAGCCTGGTACACTGCTCTGCTTAGTGCTTAGAGCAGAATGCTCCTGTCCGTGTCTGACACTAAAGTGAGGTAGCTGATAATCAAGCAGCTTCCTCTCCCAGGTTATGGGAACAGAACAGAAAACACGAGCTGTGTCCTTGAGCACAGATTGTCCCTAGACTGTTTACAGAACCTCTGGTCAGAAAAGTTATCTTTTCCCTTACGAAGAAGACCTTAGCAGGCATGCTGCTAGGAAATCCAGCAAACCCAAAAACACAATCACCACACCCTGCCATTTCCCTCTCTTTGTGGTGGGCATATTCTGCAAGGTCAGAAGTAAAGACACATTCAGTCTCTTCCTTGCAACACCACAAGTATGAGATCCATGGAAGAAAGATCATCAATTACACCTGCATATCATGGGAAGCACTGATATCCTGGAATGCATCATGTGCTCCACAGAAACTTCCATGTCCCACTGCAACACTGCATTTTGTCAAACCTGTCCTCTGCAAATATCTGGCTGCAAAACAAGAGCGTTAGTCATCCCCCATTAAGCCTAACTGAGCAGGGAAAGGTCCCTCTGAGCCTTTCTGGGCACGTAAGAAATTCAAATTATTCTGTGAAGGCCTGACCTTGCTGTCCCATTAAGTTATACAGAAGAATTTTGTTGACTCCAAAGGATTTATCCAGCTCTTGATAAAATAATATATTTATTTTTTTTTCAAAATGCACCTGTTTTAGGTACTATTCATAGATATATCTGTCACTGAGAACACTGAACCAACAAATACTTGTAGTATTTCTTAAGTCTCAAGGTGGGCAAGTGCATTTCATTTTCCCCATGACAAAGTAGAATTCACCAGAACATGTGCAGCATTTTCAAGTGATGGGACAACACAGTACTGCTATTTTAAGAGAGCTCCCTGCAAAACCAATGTTTGCTTCAGATACATCAAGAAAATAATCGGTTTCTCTTTCTAATTTTCTCAAAATCAAAAAACTAGGAAGTACAGAAATTCTAAGTCTTTTTAAAAAGAAAATTATTCTACTGCTATCTTATCCCTGTCTGATTTGTATTAAGAAAGCTATGTTATACAAACCTTAAAATGTACATTATAGAATGATTTATACATATGTGTTATAAGAAGGTTTCTTTTACAGGGAAAATGAAGACAGTGCCATCTGCTTCAAAAAGCAGGAAACTGAGAAGAAGACTACTGGGCACTCATTCAACATACACTAGGCACTAATAAACAGCTCACAGATTCATATATTTTTAGTCAACCAGAAAAATATTGGATATTTCTTAGTAGAGGATTCATTCATACAATTTTTCAGCTTTGCATGCATGATAAAAATGTAGAGAAATATACCAAAAGGAGAAATATATCTCTTTAAAATAATCTTTTCTGGAGGAGGGGGGAAGACAGATTTCTTGAATAATGGAAAAAGAAGGCAAAACAAGCCTTACAAAAATTTTCAGAACTGTTTTCTTTAACTTAAAGGTAGATCATTAAGGTTTAATTTGGATACCCAGTATCAAGCTTCAGGAGTCCAATAAACTGGGATGTTAAATATCTTGGGAAAAGCCACTCCAATGACATTTCTGTTTTGACCCAAGGCTGAGACAGAAACTAGATAGAATTAGGCCATTTGACTGGATATTTCAGAGTTTTAAAGGAGTATTGGTTTGGCATAAGGGGATCCTGTATTACAGGAAGTTTTTCATGCATCTGTATTCATTCCAAAGTTTGCTCTGTATAATGCATCTGTCTTCTTAACACAAAGTTAGCCCTGGGAATGCCTGGAGACCCAGGAAATGAAATAAATTTCATTTTATTCAGAAGAAGCAAATAAGAAGAGAGAAGGGTTTAGAAAACCTCCTGTTGTGGGAAGGGTCAAGAAAAGTAGAAATATCCTAAATGTAAGAATTTTTTTGCCATTCACCAGACATTCGTGAGCTTGTGTCTTAAACAAATATTGATATTTCCATTCATGTGAACAGCAATCATTAGGCTAAAATAATTTTTTTCTCCAGATTTACTTCTCATTCTTGATGTGGGCATTCCCTATACAGCATCTGTTTGAAAGGAAATTTTCCGTTTCACGGTCTCAGGGGTCTGTGACAGATGAACAGAGCCAGCCCCAGGGCAGATAGCTCTGCTCCCACAGTGCCAAACAGCTGGGAAAGCAGGCTTGTCCAAACTGTGTCTCAAAACTCAGCTGGGAAGAGAGAATTCAAGCAGCATTACAAAGGAAAACAGTATAAATAAAAGGCAGGAGCAATTGAAAGCAGTGACTCAGCTCCCTGGGTTGGGGCAAGGCATCGCAGGGTGAAAAGGGGGGAGTTGTCTCCATCGTGGTTCTCTCCCCAAGCCAGGAGCTGCTGACTTACCTGCTGGTGGTTTTCTAGGGTTTTTCTACTTCAGGGGACTAAGTGTGCCCTGTGATCCAGAAATTACACCTGGTTTTGGAGCTACTGTGCTAAAAACACTGATGTCCTGACTAAATACTGCAGGGAGACATGTGAACCAAGATTTGGACTTTTGGAAATGGTGTGAAATCCTAGTGGAAAGGAACAAGTGCTGTGGCCAGTAGGGCAGTGCCAAACACAGGAACTGTTCTGCTTTTGGGGGATGTAGAAGAGGACAGAGCTCAGTGCTGTCAGTGAAGTCCCTGGACTTTCACAGCCCCTTTTCCTGCCCCTGTTTGTACAGCCACCAAACTTGTCTGCTTGGCTTTGTGGGCTGAGGAGAAAAGCTGACCTCTGAGGCAACCAGGACCAGCATTTTGGCTAGAGCTGGGCAATATTTGGGGGTCTGTTTGTTCACATCAGGCAGGAACACAAGGAGTAAGTCAGCCAAAATCACAGCAGAAAATTTGGTGTATGAGAGAATTAATCCTGAGGGAAGATGGGGAGGAACAGAATTTACCTAGCTGAAAGAGGGAACTAGGTTTTTACCCATTTCTAATATTTTTTTAAAATTTATTTTCAGGATTCATAACTCACATAAGCTTTGAGGGAAGGATAAATAGAGGCAATACTTGGAAACCAAAACTGAGAAAAGATTTCTGTGAAGTCCTTAACTGGAAACTACTGGGTATAAGACCACTCTAATTTGAACAGAATTACACAAGCTTGTTTCTTTTAGGAAAATAAGCTGCAATTAATAATATTTTCTAAATGCATTAAACAGCCAGCACATTTCCCAAAGTGTGCATTTATTTTAGGAAGACCAGCAAACTACAGAGTAAAACCAATCAGGCACCCACCTTAAAATATTTTAGGTTTTTTTGCCACTGAGAATAACAGGCTACCAGTTATTAGGATTGTTTTTCTTTTGAGTGTGAGGAAAACTTCTGTGTACAGAGTAAGTGATTAATACATTCTGATAGTAAAATGCTCCACATTCTCATTGAAGTTATAGAAATAATAAGATTTACAAAGCTGACGCTGGTACAAGATAACAGAGAGTTTTGTGTAAAGGATGTTTTCTCACGACCTGTTTTTCACTTTGAGAGTGTGCATGCACTCAGGTATACGTAGCAGCACTTAAGCCTCAGACACATATTTATTTTTAATTACTTTGATACAGCTCTGAATATTACAGACCTGCTGGATAAGAAATTGCAAATACTTGCCAAATCCCAGTGATTTAATCAGGAAGGAAGTTCAGTCTCTGAATCAAGTGTATGATTATAAACAAAATATCTTCTTGATTTTAATGAAGAGAAATAAATAAGCTCTTCCTCAGCTTGTACAAACTTATACTGTATATTACCTTTCTCTAAACTACACCTCATGGTTGAACAGGGAAGATTTTGGTCCAATGTCCCTTTTTAATTTTTTGAGTTTAAATCAAATCCCTTTAGCCTTTCAGTAACAGGAATGAAACAAAATATTTTAGGAAATGGTTCTTTCACTTTTATCTATCAATAGCAAAACATAATGGGGAAAAAAAAGCATTTGAAACTTAAATTTCTATCAATGGGAACTGCTCAGAATTTCAAAACAAGGGGAGAAAAGTGGAGAAGAAAACCACTGGAAGCTGCAAGTTTGTGATAAATACTGAAATACCAAATCAAATTTCTACCTAATTCTGCTAAATTCATTGTGTCACTCTAGAAGCAAACTCTATATCCTGTTTCCCTGACACTGCAGTCAGTGGTTAAACACAACAACAAGTTAAGACTGAAAGCAATTTAAAAAGTAAAGTTCACTTGTCTTATAAAATGCCAAGTTCAGTTCTCATAATCCAAATGGCTTCAGACAATGCTGGTGCCTTGTGCTTTCTGCAGGCCAGGACCAGATATAAAAGATTCTGTGGGCTGACTCTATTAATCATAACTTCTAAAGAAATTGAAAACCAGCACTTGAATATTCTGCTGCAATTCCCTGCATTTATTCTTCTGACAATTGTTTTTCTTGAGAAACCATTTATAAAACTCTAATTATTCACAGTTCCATTTATTAAGTGAGTCTGAGGCTCTGCAATGGCTAGTGCTTTTTATCATTTCGTGATAAGCATTGCACCATTTCATCAGGCATTGCACAAAAAGCAGAAGAGCCCTCTGCTCACTAAGACAGGAGCTAAATGTTCTTGACCCTGAAATACACAAAATAAATGGAGGACTGCTACAAAATACTATCTAAATACTCCAAGGAAAGCTCTGTATGCTGTTTGTTTTTATCCTAGTCAGATCCTATTGATCCTATTGTCAATCCTTTTGACACAGAGAAGAGTTTGGAGCCCACCCACCCACTCAGTTTTTTCAGCAATTCATCAGTGCAAACATATTTCAGTGTATCAGAGGCTCCAAGTACTGTCACACTGCAGTCTGAACATGATAATCGTGACTAAGGAAAGCTTTTGCTTACACTAACTGGGGCAGGAAAGGTATTCATTCCCAAAGAGCTGCCTGCAAATCCCTCCAGAGTGCAGAAAATCATCAGGACTCCTACAGCAGCATTTCCATAGGGTGAAGTGTTTACCTCAAGAGCTTGAGAGCCCCTCTGTCACAATGCTGTGCCCTCACTGACATTTATAAAAATAGCAATAGCATGCAGGATCATCTCTTCTCTTAAAAATAATTTATTATGAAGCTAAAGTCTTTGCCAAGTGCCTTCAGCATATTTTTACAAGGAATTTCTAAAGCAATGTTCAAGGAAGAAATGCTATCGAGATAGAAAAGCAAGAAGAAAGCAACCAGCACCTCTTTACCCCAGCTCAACACTAAGGCAGAGCACTCAGACCTTTGGGCTCAGCACACTCTCAGAGGCCAGGAGGTGATGGTTTGAACACCACTGAAGTGGGCACAGGAGCCAAGTCCCCTCCACTCTGGAACAGAGCTTTAATCCCAAATGTTCTGCTCTTCTTCCATCTGCGTCTTCTTCAAAAGCAGGGTTCAAAAACCCCTACTTCGGAAGAAAGAAGATGAGCCTTCAAGTAAAGGCGTCTTGCCAGAGGTGGGGGGTATTTTCTTGCTGCTGGAGTGGAGGTGAAACGTTAGCAGGGCACTGACTTTCAGACCCCTCTGTATCCTTGCCCAGGGAGCTCCCAGGACCCTCCTTGGGGCAGATACTTGGCCCCTCGGGGTCCCATCTTGGGCACCTTGCAAGGAACTGGGGTGGAACAGACTGTGTTAAGAAGACTTCTTACTCATCCCATTTCATTAAGGTCATTTTTGCACGCTGAAAAATTATCATTATGTAATTTAGGTGCATTAACTCTTGGCTATAGCTTCAATGTCTGTGAAATGGAACGGCTACTGTGCTATATATGAAGGAACTGTTAACTCAGATTAAAGAGGGACTTGGCAGGCACAGCACACACACACGATGAATTTTTATTTTGAGGCTTGAGCAACACAGCAAATTCTCACTTGGCCAAAGGTGATCCTGTCAGATGACATCATGTCAGGTAGCACTAAACATCAATTGAATGCTCTGTGACAATGCTTAGCCACACTTGCATAGCAGCAAAAAGTCATCACACAAATGGGAATGGGGTGAAGTTATCTGAGTGTGAGCAGGTGTCCTGGAGTGGAATTAGCACTTCACAGCCCTTTTGTTCCTTCAGACTAATCTGCCCAGAATTAGCAACTTGTACTGGCACACTGCAGCTGATGGGTCCCCCCTGCATCTGTGCCATGCCTATCAACCCCAGATCATTCTCAGCTTTGGGAACCAGCTTCTTTCCTCTCTAGCTGACAAGTCAGGCTGAATTGTCTAATGGTTTCTGCTTTTCATATTTTAAAATAATTTGTAATACACATCACATCTCATTTCCCCCAACTTTCTTTTTAACCTATTTTGAAAGAGAGCAATCAAAACCTCTTGTAGCAAATGTAGTTGAACATTCAAGATCTTCAGCAGAGGGAAAGGAACAAAAATAAATCTTGATTTATGGTCTAAATCAAGTTTTCCATCTAGACTCAATTCTTTTCCCATTTCAACCTTTATGTGAAAAGAAATAGGACTCATTTTAAAACATTTAAAGAGAGAGACATGGGCCTTTGGATATTTCTTTCCTGGATTCAACTCTGATAAGCCTATTGCATATTGCCAAGCTAAGAGTCAGAGCACAATTCCAATACACCTTTTAAAGCTACAGACTATGTGCTTTGATTTAAATCTCTAGGTTAAAGTGTCTTTAGAGATAATATTTAAGCTTTTGTTAACACCCTGTTAACCCAATTCCCCAGCCAAAAAAACCAAAACAAGACAAAACATAAAACACAGACCAAAGAAGAATTGATTAGTAAATTTGCTTTAGTAAGCATCAATCTATTTTCAAAAGAAAAAAACAAAAAGTATAAATTCTACTACAAGAGATCTGCCAGGGAAGAAAGAGTTTTTCTCTATCTCAGGAGGAATTAGCAATGAGATTAAGTTTAGAAATACAGGGCCATGTTTTAAAGCTAATGTTACACAGGAAAAAGAAGATTTGACATGTTACAAAAAGGAGATATCAGAGTTACTGAAAATAAACATGACAACAAAAATTACCAGGAACACCTGGCAAATTTGTTCCTCAGATTTCTGTCAATAAGGCTAGTGCTCAAAATAGAAATATTGTTTCAAGTTTTTCATGCCAAAATGTTTTGGTACTATTTTTCCTTCTGTTTAAATGTAACTCCCTGGTAAAGATGATACTGAAGAGTTGGCTCTTTTCTCTGTGCTGTGACCACAGCTTTGATTAGAGCGCATTTGTCACGAGCTGTTGGGGAGCTCAGAGCAAACCCTCCAGCTGCCACAGCAGGATGTGGTGCCAAGCTAAACCTGCCAGGCTTGAGAAATGGAAAGCAGACTTCAGTCTGCTCAGTTCCACTGAGAAAATGGGCAAAGCAGCTCTGCTCAGTCTGTACAGACTGCAGGGTTTATGCCACTTGAACTTCTCTTGTCTGAGGTTACACTTCTCTGGGAGAAGATACCTGCTAGCTGTTAAACCCTGAGTTCCACAAAAGAAAACAACTAAAATCCATCTCATAAAAGAGAGGGGAAATCATCTATTGCTTTCAAGCAGCTATAAACCAGTGTGTGTTAGCAACCCCTTAAGCCATTAAATAAACTTGTTCCCAGGCTTGAATTCCTCAAGGTCCCATTTAAAATAAATTAGGAGCATTTTATATGCAGAAAACTCTAAAGTGCATATTTAAAATAATGTCTCAAAAATTACATAAATTCAGAAGTGGTTGGTTGACTAAAATAGCTTTGCCAACAATGTGTTTATAAATGTATTGCTTGTTATTAGAAAGTACTACAGCTATTACAAAAGTATACAAATGCATTAATAAATCATAGCAATTACACAGCGTTTTCCATCTTTACAGTGCTGTGCAGAAGTGTAGTACACAAATACATTTCGTTATTAGACTTTTATTGTTTAGTTAGATGCTTTTTCTCCTGCTTTTGTGGCAAGCCTCACAACTGGATAGTCCCTCAGACTCATCGTCCTTTTCCCAGCTCACATTAAGCCACTTGGTTAAATAGGGAAGATATTTTCAGGACAGAAGTTTCTTTGTACAATAGGGAACTTAAAAATCTTCAAAACTAGAAATCAATTTCAGGTTGAAAAATTATTAAATTTCCATTTGAGAAAAAAAAAATCCCCCAAACCTCTTCTACTAATGCCTAGACTAAGTTCCTTCAAAATTTTTTTCAAGTAAATCTTTGTGCTCATAACATGCAAAAAGCAGCTTTTTACTATTATTTTTATGAAGTATTCCATTTAACACAAAAGATTGAAAAATATGAGAAGGTGTCTATTGACAAGAAAGAAAAATTACACTGTTTAGCCTTAATTTACAACAGATATTCTCTCAGACAGATGAATACCAGGGGCTACAGTCACTCAAGAAATATTTTTCCTGTGAATGGAATTTTCAGAGAACCTTAAGTCTATACAATCACATTCTGAAAAAAATGACCCTTGTCTTGTCCATGTTCTGAGCCACATAAACAAAACTTGTTTTGAAATTGTTTTACATGAAAAATCATCCGTTTTTCAGAAGCTAATAGGAATCAAAGAACCCTTGACTCCAACTACACAAGACATTTGGATAAGACTCCATGTAGGATTCTTCAATGGCAGCAAAGAAGAGACAGCATAAACCTGGGAGGAAGCTCACTGAAGTGCTCAACCAGCTCAAGACAGAATAGGGCCAGTGCAGAGACCTCTGACAAAATGGATCTGGCTCAGAAGTAGGAAACCTCCTAAGGGATCAGTGTGAATAAACCAAATAAAGCGTTATCTTTACAACTCTTTTGCTCTTTCAAGTGCAAATTCTTGGCAAACAAAACAATGCAAATCCAAATAGAATTGTTTAAGAACAGCTGTGACTTTTTTTTTTTTTTTTCACATAGACTACAAGCTGAAATAGAAAGGCCTTTTAGTATAAGGAATAACCAATATGAGGTGAAATGCTGACAACAGAGATTTTCCTACTCAATGGAAAAAAAACATACATATTCTATAAGTCTCACTGCAGTTTAATTAGTTTGACTGTACCCTCTGGATTTGTAACTGTGACTGTAGAAGTAGCTCCAAATTTCACAACTAGCTGCCTTGGAATCTAAGGATGAAAATGTTTAGGTTCAGTTGTTCATTTCTTTTTACATCAGAACTTCTTTGTGTACAGCCCACACAGGCCTATTAACATATGAAATGTAAAATGTGCAGTAAACCTCCACAAACTAGAACACTGGGATAGCCTTAATTATATATCACCACCACCCCTCTTTTTCTCAGAAAACTTTGAGAGGTACTGAAATATAAACCAAAATAGCTACAAGCTTGAACTTGATACAAATTTCATTGGAACTGAGAATTCATTCTATCCCATGAAACAGCAAGATTGCTTTTGAGTGTCACCATTTCAAAGAACATGAGAAAATAGGATTCCATATCCTATTTTATTGTAAATTGCCCACATGTAAATCCAGATTATATTTTCACAAAGACACCTATCTAGATCAATATTTTTTGAATTTGTGAAGAGTAGACTGAAGGATTGGAGACTTCTCAGCTATACAGAACTCCCTCAAAAGAATAGAGAAAATGTCTTTGCACAAAATGTCAATAGAGAAAAATGTCTTTGCACAGCTACAGCAGCACCCAAGGTTTTAAAAATGGTTGTAGATGCTTTCCCCCTAAGGCAGTAGGAGCTTATGGGTAATATCCCTTGCCTTTCCCATCTCTGACCAAACAGCAAACAGTTGCAGTACTCCACTGATCTGAGTTCAAGTATGAAGAAAACAAACCAATTCCCTTCAGTTAGTAATGCTAATATAATCAATCCCATCATCCTTTTATCTCATGGAAAAATGCACTGAACAAGCCTTATGCCATTACTATAAAGTGCCCGAGTTCATAATTGTCATATAACAAATTCCCTTTCCTGCTTCTAGCCATGAGGCATCTACTCATTGCAATTTAAGTGAACTTACTCTGCCTGTCTGCTGCTGCATCAATCTTCCCCCTAAACTGTACTTTTGTTTAATTTGAAGAACTCCACTGATACCAGGTAAGGAAGACTTATTCATCCTAGAGGGACAAGACTGTCTGAGAAATTCTGAAAGACACTAGAAAATGTTAAATGCAATCAAAAGAGTAAAGTGGAGGGTGGGGTAGGAGGAAGACTAAAAATAAAGGATGACAGAAAACCACATAAAGACTAGAGGACTAAAAAAGAGACGCAGAACTCCTTGCATCAATGAGAGAAATGTGAATGCCTGAGAGAAAGCAACTCAGTGCTTCTTAAAATGACTTGCTCCCCAAGGATTCTCAGCTCCTGCCCAGCGCAGTGCTTTTCTGACACTTTTCCCTGCAGTTTTTCTCTTCCAAGTGCCACCTGCCCAAGGCTTAATATTTTCACCTTTCCAAGCCTCTGCTTAGGTGTACACATTTGAAGAGGGTTGAAGGGAGAAGAAATCACGATCAAATAATGAAAATACAAAGCCTACTTCTCTAAGGTGACAGGTCATACTTTGCTGAACACCAGAATATGCTGAAATGGCAGATGCTTTCAGCTCATACTAGAATCTGCTTGCTTTACTTCTAGCCATACCAGACCATAGCTACAGATTTTTGGAGTGCTTAGGCAGATAATGTGGCTGACAAACTGAATATTAATCTAGACAATTAAATGACAAATATGATGGGAACATGCAAGCCTGAGTTTATATGTCTCAGGCTGTGTTTCTCTGATTTTAGAATGAATGCCATAAGCTGAATAAACAATTTGTATTTGCACTATTCCCAGTCAGAGACATCAAAACTCATTAATCCCTGTTAAGTAAAAAGAACCCTCCCTGTCAATTCCTTGCCTGTGTTGAAAAGCAAGTTCAGCAAAAGCATTATTGAGCATCCATGCACCTGTGCAATAGATTGTAGTAGGAATTCTACTGCCTCTTAAAAAAGGCAGTGACTTATAGGGCAGCTGAGATCGAGGAAGAAGCATACAGAAAAAATTAAAAGGTCCTTTGGAAGATGTTGGATCTTAGAGTTTTAATACATGTTTATCTTGTTCATATTATCTTGATAATTGGTAACCTATATACTATTCTTGATTCACACAATAGTGTTTAAACTCAAGCACAAACAGATAAAACATACATGTTTTATCTGATAAACTCTATGCTGAATAATTGGACTGATGTTGGCCCCAGTCCAGAGCTTTTCCTTGATCTTCCTGAATCCTGCTTCTTTTATATTTAATTTAGCATAAAGTCTAGCACTGCATCTCAGCTGTCAGCAGCAAGAGCTGCAAGACAGAAAAAGGCAACCCCTTCATCCACCTGTGTGACAATTCCTGGTGCTAAGTTGCAGCAGCTTTCCCAGCACTGTCTGACAATGCAGGGAGAGCTTAGGTGGAACAAACTGCTCAGCTCCGAGCTGCAATGGGAGAGTATTGACAGCCCATACAAAGGAAGGAGCAGGCTTAGTGTCTCAGTGCAGACACTAAACAGGGCTCTGTGAGTGCTGTGTCAGCACTCCCACACAAAGCACCCACACAACTTCTCATAGCCAAATCACTTCACTGGGAATTAAAGAAGGAAGAGACACTCAGAAGATCAGTAATATTTAATAACGTGAGCAATGGCTTTCAGAAGCCAGTATTTAGTGGTAATTTTAGCCTGAATTTCTGATGGATTTTACGTTATTCCATCACCTCCTCTGATCTCATTTTTGAGCATAAAGTGCCAAATATTACAAATTACATAGGAAAGTGAGTAACACTGGCTCATGTTTGGATGTGAATTTAATTGAACATGAAGACACCAGAATTACACATCTCTTTCATCAGTACCATTCTGCTGAGAAATAAGTGAAAAGAAGTTTTCTGACAAATTCCATGGATTCCATAAAGCCAACAGAAACAGTAGTGCTCATTCAGCCCATAAGAACATTTAAGAGACCTGCCAGCCTTACACACAAGTGCTTTGGTTATGAGCACTTCAGGAAATGAGAAAAAATGCCAAAGTGTCAATAAACTTCCCTTTGAAATTACTAGCAAAACCATATATGATGAAAGCTGTTTTAAAAAGCACATCCATGGAAACAGCGGGCAGCGAGCTGCAGTGAGGCAGCCCTGGGAGCAGCAGAGATTTGTCACTGAGCAGGCTTGGTATGCTTTCAGAGAGAGCTGAGAGCCCCTTGGTCACAGAAGGCGGTGCACAAAGAGAGCAGCACTGCCCTTGTCACCTCTGGGAGCAGCCCAAAGCGTGCCCAGACTCAGTGCCAGCAGCTCAGCTGGCAGGTGAGCTCTGCGGTTTGTTCGTGTCTCCACAATGCACATACTCAATCCTAACTTGAGAATAATTGGATTAAAGCTAAATTAATTTGGGAATGTATCTATAATCCTTCTATTGGCAGGAGGAATTACCAAGGCACTCACATAGACTACCACTCTGCTAATTGCTATGACATCGTCCAATGACTGAAGGTAAAAAAAATCAGTAATGATGATAAGAACCATACAAACCACTTGAGATTGAAGTAATAGTAAAGAGTGGCAGTCTAGATCTCTTACCATCACGTAATTTCTCTTTGTTTAGATTTTTTTCTTTTCATAGAATATGCTCATTAAGGTTCACAAAGTTTAGAGTCAAGGTTTATAAACCTTACTTTTCTCTGTTTCAGCTTCTGAATTTTATTGCTTCAGTTCATTAAACACAGTGACCTTTTTTCCTATCACAAAAGATAAGGACTGGGAAATACAAGAAAATAGATAGAGAATAAAAAGGGTTATTTCAACCTGTCATGAGCAATGTCTAGTAAAAGCCTAAATTTTACTGTAAAAATTTTTTAAAGCACTTTAATGTGTTTAAGTGGCTAATGGATGCAGAGGTGAGCAACCAATGCTGTGCTTCTCAAGCAAAATGAGGCACTTACACAGAAAGAATTTTTGCAATAGAAAGACAATTACTTTTTTTATATCCTCCTTGGAGCAATAAGGTTACTCTAACAATCTTGAACATAGAAACCACTAGTTTTAGCCTTTATTCCTTATTGAATTTAATTTGCTTCATTCTGGCTTAAAGTAGCTAAAGAGGAAGGTGTTTCACATACAAGTTTTTAAGCAAATTACTTGTTCTGTGAAAAGAAACTTTCATAATGTCAGTAGTAAACATCTTGGTTCATAAAAGCTTTCCAGGTCTCTACTTTTCAGTAAAAAGCATTTGGAATTACAGGAAACTTCTGAAAATGGAGGTTTTCCATAGTATTTTGCATGAAGCATGCATTATTATCTATTATGCATTTGTGCTGCATACATCTTTGATGCAAAACCAAATCACGTACATATATATATATATATATATATATATATATATATATATGTTCCTTCTCTTCCTACATTTATATTTTTGACAGAAGATGAATGACCTCTTTCTTTCTAGTTCCATCTTTTATTTTTAATGTTAAAGAAAATACATTAAAAAACCGTGACTGCATCTATTATTGGCTGATTTTCCTCCCTGTGAGATAGAAAATCATTGGCACTCATATCTGGAATGTCACAGGATGAAATGAAAGCTTCATAGTGAAAAAACACAGGGAATGCACTTTTCCAGCCACCCAGCTGAAAAGATTTTTCAATGCTATCAATTATTAGACATAGAGAGTTTGGAATATGGATCATTTCTAGTCGATTTCTAGCAAGAAATAGGAAACATATTATGAGTAAAGGATATTGAGAGAAAACTGTGGGTTTAGCTCTCTGAAATCTAATTCTCCTGAATTAGACCCCCCAAGGCTGCTCTATCTGGAGATTTTAGTAATGTTTTTGCAGTTTTGAATGACAAAGTAAGTTATTCCAGTGCTATAACTGAGGGCAGAACCCTGTCCTCTAAACATTTATGCTTATAAATATGCCAATCTTGCTATCATTTTGCCTTAAAAGGCAGCAGCCTTTCCTTTATAGCTCCTGACACGGTTTGATGTGCTGCCCATTTAACTGGTTTAGATGGTATTTTAAACCAGAATTTAAGAGCATCAGACAACACTGTCACTATCTTCAAAAAGAAGCTGTTGTTGCTGTAACCAAAGTTTAATAACCATGTGGGAGGGAGACAAGTTCAAAGCAGAGATGGGAAACTTGGGACCTCAGTAACATCTGGTGCCTTTTGCACAGGTTACGAGAGTTAAATTGCACAGAGCTTCGGGGAAACAATTCTATTTGCTCCAATATCCAAAGATAATGCCAGCCACAGAGGATGGCAGCAAGGTCAGAGATCCTGATAAATCAACTATTTAGAACAGTCTCTCTTTCTACAGTACCCATCAAAAACTTACCAGAGCTCTTGGGCAGAAAAAGACAAGATGCTTTTTTCAAGTGCAATGATCATTTGCACTAAATACCCCTGCCAAGCAAATTTATTCCAGCATGAATATTTACAACACCTGGATGGGTGAACACAACCAGTTTCAAAAAGAGGTAAGTCTTCAACTTAGTAAATGATATGGCTGAAAAGTTTTATATTTTTTCAGTGAGAACCAAATCTGATCCAGGGACTAATGGGGAGAATGAGATACTTTCCATTA
Source organism: Dicaeum eximium (assembly GCA_013396995.1). NCBI lineage: Eukaryota > Metazoa > Chordata > Aves > Passeriformes > Dicaeidae > Dicaeum > Dicaeum eximium. The sequence goes on along the minus strand of VWZP01001408.1, from coordinate 1,425,718 downwards.
AGTCCAGGGAATTTTTTATTAGGCTCTTGATTTAAGTTAGTATTTTTTATTTTAAAATAATATCCACTATTTAGACTTTTCCATGGTCCTTAGGAAGTATGATTCAAATGTATCATAGAAAAAACAGTCCCCTCCCTTCAGAGATAATGGCTAATAAACTCCAAACACCTTTTTCCAAGTTACGCTTCTACAGACAAAAACAATGAAAAATAGAAATTTTGTTAGCTCAGATTACTCAAACCCAGCTTTGCATCTTTATCTTGTTTCTAAAGAGAGAAAATGAATAACCCTTGGTGCTTTCTATTTTTCCCATTGTGCCTTCTCTCCTCTTCTCTCCCACTAAAGCAAGTCAGAGTTGATAAGAAAAGCAGATAATGCATAGAAAAGCGAGTTCTTCATATTTCTTTCACTCTCAGGTTGGAGGGTTTATTATTTTCATACAGCCTCCTCCCTTATTTGTGGGCCTCTCATACAGGAACAAATATTCAGCCTCAGGCTCTCAAGCAGGCCTCAAGAGGAAGAGTGTGGATGATTCTCAGATTTGTTCCTTTCTCCCAACAGACAAAAGCCTTTTTGTTTTTCTGATCATTCTTTATAGCAGTACTTGCATAGCATTGCATTTCTGTCTTACTGTCAGCTAGCACCAAGAAGCATCCTTCTTTCTCCTGGTCACTTCTAAAGCCAAATTGGTTATGCTCAGCCTCTTCAAATTAGCCATTCAAATCTTATTGGTTGATTCTTTTGTTTCTAAGCTTTCATCTACAGGGAAATTTCACCTTTGGAAATTTAGTCCAGCTGACTGAGACAAGCATTCTTTGTCAGTAATTTACATTTCTGTTTCTGATTATAAAACCACACAGAAATCAGGTCTTCATAGGATGAACCCTCTCTTAAGCCCCAGACCACTGAATGCCACAGGTTTTTACCACATCTTGACACTAATAGACCTTTGAGGTGCATTTTACTGGGGAACAACTCTGGACTGGGACCTTCACTAATGAAAGACTTGTCTAGAAGGAAACCCTTTCAGAATAGAAAACATTGTGAAAAAAATTAACAATTTTCTAAAAACCTTAAAGCTACATTTTCATAAATAATGTTGTTACAATATATGAGCTACAGTATAAAGAGCTTGAGAAGTGGATCCTTCCCAATTCCTCATGTTTTTGCCATTTTCAGTCACCTGGGACTCCAGAAGTGTTTGAAAATAATTTTTTTTTTAATTGCCCAAACTGCAATCTGGAAAGAGAAAAAATAATTTCCTGCATAAGAATAAATCTAGATCTAATTTCTCCTATTTCAGATATATGTAATAGCAAAAGCTCAGAGAGGAGAAAACCTTCTGTGGCTTCCCTACATGAGGGAGGCTTAGGCTGGTTGTTGGAAAAGGTTCTTCACCCAGAGGGTGGTTGGGCACTGGACAGGCTGCCCAGGGAAGTGCTCACAGCACCAGGAATGCCAGAGTTCTACAAACATTTGGCAGTGCTCTCAGGCACAGGGTGCCATCCCTGGGGTGTCCTGTGCAGGGCCAGGAGTTGGACTCCATGACCCTTGTGGGTCCTTTCCAACCCAGGATGTTCCATGACAAACAGTAAATAAATTTTGAACAAAATGAAATAAAATGAAACATTCACATTAAATGTTCAGGATGCTATCACGGTTTCAAACACCCAGAAGTTGTAAAAGAAAACAACAGCAATTTTTCTCATTATACTACAAATACCACATCAAAGTTTATATTAGTCCTTTGGTGCAGGCATGGGAATGGAAGCATTTCATTATACATGTGGTTTTTACTGCTCACAAAGCCCACACTGCATGCCAGGGCTGGGAACTGGATGGCATGGCAGTCAAGGATTTTTTCTCACACATACAATAGCTTGCACACAACATGATTAATAAGGTACAAGGAGAACTCTTGGAGATCCAAATGGGTATCTACTCTATTTTATGCTTCTTCCTATTTTCACAAACCAAAAAATACCATATGTTTAAAGCAATTTTAATTGCTGAAGACTTATGTTTGTTTATTTAAAAGTTAAATGAATTAGAATGTAGGCTTGTTTCACTTTTCTTTACAGTTTCAGTTCACAAACAGCACTGCCACTTGGAATTCCTGCAGTAATCCGTGAAGACTGTCACAGAAAGGGCAAAATAGGAGCTAAGAGAAATTGGCTTTAACTCTAATTGAATCAATGGCTCATTCAATGAAAGACCACCAAGACACATCCAGCTCAGTTGGAAAAAAGGGTTCACCAAACAGAGCTTACCTGAGGAATTCCTCACTGCAGAAAAAGGGTTACAGAAATATATGGTGAACTAGAGAAATTTTTTTTAATGAAAAGCCTGAAACACAATTTTCAGACTAAGCGAGGATTTATTAATGTATTTCAAGTATGCTACTGTACAAGAAGAGCTACAGATTCTTTGTCCTTACTGTGTTCCTTGTTGTTATCCTTAAATTTGATCTTGCATTGATCAATGTAAGGCATGACAGTGACCAAAGGCATCAGGATGCTTCAAGGACAGCTTATGGAAACACAGTGAGATAACTTGGAATAAATCATATTCACATCACTGCATCACATATGCTTTACATTTTTTCCAGTCAACAATTTTCATTCACACACCCCAGGCTGTAGGGAGAAGCAAAACCCTGTGACCAGACCCCTTGTTTTCTAAATATGAATGGTGCTTTGTCATGGACTTGTGAAACCACAGCTGTGACTAGTTTCTCTACTTTTTTTTTTTTTTGTTTATTGTGCAGAAATACATTCGATTCCTGACACTTAAGAATGTAGCAAATTGTAAGAAGTGTTCCTGCATTTTGTGTTACATCACATGAGCCTACTCCGACAAGGACGAATCTCTGTGTTCACTGAAATTCAAACACTCTGCACAGCACTTTTATCAAAACTGTTCAAAGCATGGCAGTCCTATTTTTATGTTAACCAGAAGCAAACATGTTCAGGATAGGTATGGACTGGATTTCCCCTAGGGCATGATTTTTAATCCTTTGAAAATGTATTCACTGTCTTTTCCAAGCATTCCCAGCCAGCTGATATTGCACTGGCATTTTGCCTTCTCATGATGCCATATGCCAGTTTCTGGAGACCATCATGCAAATGACAAGAATTTAAATAATTTGTCACATCCTAAAAGCTCTAAGTCCCTTCTGTATGGCACTGTCATACAACTGCATGGCTGCCAACTTGTTCTTGTTGATTTAGGAAGTTAGAAAAAAAAAGTAAAATGTGGAAGTTAAAGAGTCAGAATGATAGCAAGTAAAATGAGACTATTACAATGACTGAAATTGAAAGGTTATACAAATTTTTGTTCATCACAGGCAGAGAATGATTTAACCTTGAAAAGTAAGCAAACACTTACACAGAAAGCAAAGGTTTCTATATTTACAAGGGCTGAAACCATACCACAGGCAAATAAAACACAAAACTAATTTTCACAAAATCTCACATGACTATCCACAATCCTGTGTTGACAGTCCAAACTATTCCCAAAACTTTTAAAAGAGTACAGTTTCAGGAGTTTTTCTGCCCTGTCCCTTTCAAATATCAAAAAACTAAGTTGTTGGTTTTTTAAAAACAGAACAGCTGGTCAAGTATGGCAATGAGTATCATAAGAGAAATCATATAAAAGAAGAAAAAAAAGCCACAAAATAAAGAAAATCCGTATCTCAGTACAGCTGATCCTGCAATGGACAGTAATAGAGGAAGCCATCAGGAATTTTATCCTGCTAAATACCAGCACATTTCCCTCACTTGTACCTACTCCTGTACAAAACACCAGCAAGCAAGGCATGGAATTGATCATAACTAGAGCAGCAAATTCAGAGCAGTGACTCTGCCCCATTCTCCCCACCATATGTCCTGCAGAACACACATTACCCATTTTTAAAACAGTAACACTATGAATATATCAAACCATTTACCAAAGGCCTCTTTGAACACTCTGTGAGAGTTTCTGAGGGGAAAAAAGCAAAGCCCTCCAAGTGGCCTAGGCCACAGTTCACTGCTCCCACACACCTGACACAAGGGGGTACTTCATGTGAAATGGATTGGATATATTTGTTAAATATATCCTATACGATATGTGTGCTTTAGGATATTTATATATAAATATATAAATATCCTAAAGCACACAAGGCAGCAATGTCAGAGAGGTAAGATCTTTTTATAAAAAAGTTTCATAGTAAACCCAAGACCTTTATAAAATGGGATTTTAAGCTCCTACTGAAAATGTATCTGCTGTCCAAAAATTAAAACAACATAAAAGGAGAAACTCTATGGGCTGTTTACTGATCCCAGATTTGCTCTAACAGTTAATCTCCCTGAAAGGCTCTTCGAGCAGCAGTAAGGGCAAAGCAGCTCTCTCTACATATTAACTCTGGGATAATGATACAAATTCAGCTGATAAATGGTAACACTTAACTTGCTATTGTCTGCATCCACAGGAGACTTAGTTATATCTCTGAATGCCTGCAGTAAATCACCATTTTAAGTGGGGCACTGATTCAGATTCATGTTGTTGGTTACTTTTGGGTTTTCATTTTTTTTAATAAGCCCCTCATTTTGTAGCTAAACAGATAAGTCATTGTTCACTAATATCAAGAAGCAGGTCACTTGAATTGATCTGACATGAAAATAGGAGGGAAATACCCTGACTTCATTTGAAATTACACTGTTGATCCTGAGATACTGTTGACTCCCTCTCCTTCTCTGTGAAGTTCCTGTCACGTGTTCCTGAGAGCAGCTGGCATTATTTCATAGTATAGTTACTTATTAGGTGCTTTCAAGCATAAATTAGTGAAGATATAGGTACAACTACACCATTCTGCCAACTCTTCAAAAACTATTTTCTAAATAGGTAAGAAAAATCAGGAGTGTGTGGCCTCGCCATTTTCAAAGCATGTACGCGAAAAGAGATGAATAATAAACATTTGTGTGATGTGGTAATAGGGCTAGGATGCCCTGTGGCATTGATTGGCTAGAAAGCTAATCAAAGTTTGCAGGCATATGTTAAGCATTAAAAACTCAGCTATCTTGATACTCTGATATCAGCACTTATCTATTCAAAGAACTCAGATTATTAACCCTGCTGAATTCTGTGAGGATTACTTCTTGTCTGGCTAACATCTATCAGCAGAATAGATAGAGCAAGATTTGTATGAGACTCAAATATTTCTAAATTCTAAGTCTCAGTGTTAAGGTCAACTCCAGTGACTCAGTGTGTTTTGATTCCATAAGTGTCATGGAATAGACTGCATGGCAACAGTTCAATCCTAAATTGCCACTGAAGCAATGACAGTATAAAATTCATTTATGGCTGAAGAATGGTAGAGATGCCAAGTGCCCATTTAGCACATTTATTATCCAAAAAACCAGTGCTGTCAACTCCATGATTGAATACATTTCCTTAAGTGGCCTGACTATTTGATGGGATTGAATTTTAATTACTTTCTGATAGAAGATTATGAAACATATTTAGGCACAGAACTTAAGTATAGGGTTTGATATTTCCCTTTCACTGAGGAAATCAGTAAAAAGGGAACTGAAGGAATGCTTTCCAAACTGTCTACCAATTTCAGGAATCTCAATTTGAGTTACCAGATTGTGTATCCTGAAGGAACTTGAACATTTGTACCAAAATCCAGAAAATATTACCTGAAGCAGAGATAGCTGTTGACTAGATTAGAGTAACCAAGCCTAAAGTTAAAAAAGAGCTGTTAGGCACCAGCTGATAATATGACTTTCTATGATGAAAGATGCCTGCTGAATTCAGGGTAACTAAATGCAGCTGGAAACTATTGCTTAGTTAGGTAAAATAACTCTACAGTTCGTAGGGCAGGAACGCAGCGTGATTCATTAGTCACATTGAAAAATTGATTTCACACAATTCCATTTCTAACAATGGAAAGGATGAGGATATTTGAGGATGGGGATATTCACCTTTTGGAACAAATAGAAAGCAGACTGTGCTTCAGCATACTAAAGAGGTTAGAGAGTGAATAATGATTACAGAGAACTGAAAGAGCCTGAAAATATTTTCTCTTAACTGTTTTGGGTGTAAACAGAAAACCAGGGTTGGGTTTTTAAAATGATTATCAAGGGTAGCAATTATTTATTTTTCCCCTGTGGAGAAATGGCTGAGTAGTTTAAGAACTGTTTTTGAGATGCAAACCTGTGCCTAACTCTGCCCTTAGTCCAAGAGAACCAGAGCTGAAATCCTTCATTTTATAGCATTTTCCTAAATAGTACAGGAACTTACAGGACTCAGCACTGAGCACCAGTCCCCATCACTGAGGGGTTTCCATTCCTCATCAAAGGGGTGAAATCAAGAAACAAAATCACTCCATCTGCATCCCCTACCAAGACATAGCCAGGGGATAAAAATCCTAAGTAAAGTGGAATCCTTCAGCAAGAGAATTCACATGACCAACCAGACACTTGTCATGTCACACTGAAATTTTACTAGTGGGGACAACATCCAATTCTATGAAGTAGCACCAAAATCCTTATTGACTGCCCAATTATAAATCCCTGGAGCCATTCATGCTTTATTTCTGTCTACCACTCTTATTTCAAAAATGCCTGCTTTTGGAACAGAGTCAATATGTAAATAAAAACATTATACAGACTGTTAAAGGTGCATTGCTTCATGAGTTCCTGTTGGGTTTTCTTGTGGAACCTGAACTGCAGTGAACAGAATTATCTTGGAATTATGGATTAATATGTGTGTTTTGCTTCTGACACCTTTATTAATCTTGATAACGGCAGCACAAGCTAGCATTTCATTTCAACATCTCATTACAGTAATTCTCCTGATTTATTCTGCTAACTGTGCCTTCAGATGTTGACTCCGACTATTTTCTCTTTTCATTACCAAATACAACAAGGAAAGGGAAATAATTCAAAAATAGGATACCATGCTGTTAAGATAGTTCCATCACAGGAAACATTCCTGATGAATTCTCTTCTACCTCACTACTGCAATCAGAACATGTCCAACAATGTAGCTTAGTTTCAAAGGACCAAACCTGATTTCTAAAGTTTCAGAGGCTGAGGGGCTCTTTGCCCCCATGTTTTGCTTTTTGCATTACACAGAGAACAGAAAGCCCTGACCCTGAAGTGCTCAGCTGTACCTACTTAGAGATACACTACTGAATGCAGTATATATTGCAAAATTTAATCAGGTATCAGAAAAAGCCAGCCCTGTTTCTCATATCAAAATACTTCACCACAAAATTATGTTTCAGATTAAAAAATTTCATTATCTTTGAGCAATGACATCTTCCAGAGCTGAATTGTGTCTATCTGACACAAAACTGAGCTGCTTCAGTGTCAGGATTGCACAGAGGCAGAAGTGAATAAAACACTGGTCCTGGTGAAATAGTCAGGGGAACAGTCATGCCTCTAGTCTGGCTGCAGGAAAAGCAGGAAAATGCCAAGTGAATCTGCCCAGTAGATAAAATTCCAGGTGTTAGCAGTGTTTCAAAATGCACAGAATTATTATGTAAACTAATGTATTTCTTGAATTTCTTGGCAAGTTGAAACAGCTGTCACTGAAAAAAAATGTTTTCATCATGCGGACATAACAGAGGGAAAGTTGAAAGTTTAAAACTCACTGTTCAGGTAGGTAAAGTTCATGTCTGGTACACTGCAGTCATGCAGTTACACTTCAGGAGTGTAAGACAAAACCATTAACTCTGTATGCTAACACACAAAAGGTGTGGAGAAAAATTCCTAATGCTCACAGTTTTCCAGGGTATTAAAAACTAAAACAATATCAAAAATTGGTGTCTATTTTGTGACCATTTTGGTTCATCTTGGGTGCAGCCCTGGCTGGGCTCTTGTGCTGCCCAAGGTAAATCCATTGAGGTCTTTTAATAAATCCCTGCTTTATTCTTTAACTCTGTCTGGTCTCTGTTCTAGATCAGCCTTCTCAAGGCATCAGTCTGGGCTGAAATACAACAGTGTGCAAGTGTGGCACTGCTTCTCCAGCCACTGGCAGGGGCTTGTGCAGGTGTTACAGCTTCCACTGGTGACACACTCTGAGTGCCAGCAGCCTCTGAGAGCAGATTCCTGTCCTGCACCAGAACAGCAAACTTTGGGAACAAGGTCACCAGGCAGTTAAATGCCAGATTTAAGCACCCCTCTTAAAGTTGTTCAGTTAAGAAATTGTTATATTTTAGCTCCTTGGTGACTTTCATAAGAACTGGAAGGACTCAGGAAAGACAAAAATGTGCAGGCATACATAAGAGATTGGTTGTATTTGTTACAGCTGAGAATTTATCATAGTACACTAGGATAATTTCATCTGCAAAGAATATTGACAGAGCCTTCCACAGCATTAATATTTCAAATAATTTCCTTGTTCCATCAGCACTTCTCTGCATTTGCTACTCTTCCACATTTAGTGTCAGTCTGTAGGAAAAGCTGCAACTAATTTGTCTAGTGACCCTAATGAATGAAACAAATTATTCTATTTACTTGAGCAGCATTCTGATTCAACAGCAATTTTCTCAGCACAGTAATTTCACTGCAGTTCCAGTGCAGGGAAATATTTTCAGCCAATGTTTAGTCATTCTCACAAGTGTTATTAAACACTGTTAGTCATACACCAGCCATCCATATCTTAAAGCACTCCAATCTTGTATTAAGAAATGAGTATGTTATGGGGAAAGTCAGGGGAAAAATAGCAGAAAATATTACTCAAAATTCCAAGACAGTCTATAAACCGAATAAGATTCCATAGGGTTAACTTGGATATTATTTGAAATAAAATAAGACTATTGCACATGTTTTATATTTGACTTTTGAGAATTTCCTGCAGTGATGTGTAGGTAACACTCATTTGCCCAAAATCATATCACTACAAAACAAGATGAAGAATTAATGAATAAAAAACATGATATCTCACTCAGTTTATCATCATGAAAGCAGAAACAGCATTGTTAGATCAGAAATTATCTGTAGGGTGACACATTTGTGAGATAATTTTAATTCTATAATCACATTAAAGGATAAATTCAAGGTTAACTGCTTCAAAGTCCTTATTAGAAAGAGTTTGTGGTAAATAAGTATCATAAAATCACTGATTTTTTTTTTGTTGCTTCTGTGCTGAACTAGATTTATGATATTGTTGGGTACCTCTCTCATACAATTCAGTATTTGACTGTTCCCTCTGCAAACTGATTAAGGTTTAAAAATTTCAGAATGATTAATGATTTGGATGTAAAATTTATACTTAAAAACCCCCATCTCTTTCACAAGCTGGTTATTTGTATAAAACCTTTACATACATAACTTTGTTCCAATTTTAATATACAGGCTTTTTTTCTCCCCAAAGTCTTTTTTAAACAAATAATCATAGGCTGAAATAAACATAGCTTAAATGGTGTTTTAAATTCACCTGTGCTTAGAATGAAATAAAATTATCCCTAAACTAAATTAAAACAAAATTCATATGCAAGTATAATCGTGTACATGCAGTGTGTATAGAAACAGAAAAAGTCCTTTTTCCAAGACATCACTGCTCCTAAGATACAACTCAGTATCTGAAGCATGCAGTGCTTTTATTAAACCATATTCTCTCCCATACTTCAGCCCTGGCTCTCCACGTCCCTTCAGGCTAAACAAAAACACCACCCTAATTCAGAGAGTTGACATCCTACAAAACACTGTTCTGATTCCTACTGTTAGTTTGTCACTTTATTCATCTGCCACCAAATTCCAGTGCCAACCTAGATGCTGAGCATGTATGAATAGCTGAAAATTACTTGTGGAATGGGGAACAAGGTCACCAGGCAGTTAAATGCCAGATTTAAGCACCCCTCTTAAAGTTGTTCAGTTAAGAAATAAGTTAGGGGGAAATTCCAATTTCATCCACTTCTAAATGACAGGTGTTTGCAAGGTTGCCTTTGAGGGTATTTTCATCTCCTTTTAGACATACTGACTAGCATCACAGACCACTGCCAGTGTTTGTTACTGGGCAAAATACTATCATTTAAAGCTTTACAGACTGCTGAAATTGTAGTTTTTGCCTCATTGTTGTTTGACAGCTCTGACAAAGGTTTTACACAGGGCTTTGAAATCAAGCTTTCAATGGATTGGTCATTTCATTTACACTGGTGGATCCCCAAGAGTTGGCAAACACACAGCAGTCCCCTAACACATGAACATGTCTAAACTCACAAACTTCAAACCATTAGCAGTTGTTTAATACAATCCTGATGTTAATTATTAAGCAGTCACAAGGGCAAAACAATACTTTTCTACTAAAATAGCTGTAACATTTCAGAATTCTGAAACTTTCTCTTGTTCTACTAAGAATTTACTAATTTTAAGTCCTTTTAATAAAAGATAATTGAAAATGAATCAACTCTATTAACCAGTTTCTTCTAACTACTTGGAATCAGTATTATTTTCATATTTCTTCAAAGGTTGAAGAGTGTGACTAAGTTTGGGGAATAACACAGCAATACTACTAAAATTCTTCAGTTAGAAAGAGTTATGGAAACTCCATCTACTATTACTGATAGTAATATGACAATTAATTTGAACAGCAGAGAGTAATCCAATTTCTAAGGAAAAACTATTTGCATGATACAGAAATACACGGACGTAAAAGAGCTGATGCCAAGAGAATTTAAAATTAGACTATCCTAATATGTTATTGATATATCACACCATTTAATGAGATTTATTATCAGATTTTCCTCACAGAATGCTAAGTCAAATATTGGTATAGGCACCTTACTCATATCTTATTTATACATACTATTTGACACTAAGTATTTAATTTCACTTTCTTCACCCAGACACGAACTTCCAAAGATTTTTTGCCAAGAACCTCAGGTATTGCAATTCTCAACATAGACAGCTAATATAAACAGAATTCAATATTTATTTGCATTTGATTTCATTTATTCTATATTTCTATTTTTTGGTAGGTTTTAGTACATATGTAAATATGTCAGACGAAGTGAAAAATATGAGAGGTTGACTGCACGACAGCCACTGGGAAACATTTAATTGTTTTTCCCTTTCTTTTTAAAGTATGCTTTATGTAGCACGCATCACTAACCTTTTTATTTGCTTTAGTAAACCTACAAACACAAACACTTTTAGAAAATAACTTATAAACAGACAGGTGAACTTGATTACCTTATATATATGAGACTGAAGTATTGCAAATCTTGTGTAACTCTGGTCTCTGTTCTAGGCTCTTGTGGACATGCAAGCTCTTCACCTAGAAAGCACAGGACAAAGCAACAAAATAAAAAAGATTTTGTAGTCCAGTTTACAGTTTTAAGTCACTACATTCCAATAGTTCCAAAGTTCTTTCACAGCATTGCTGTCCACTGTGCCTTTATCACAAACAGCTGTGACCCACATCAGGGCTCCAAGTAAAGAAAATGTTGGAGAGTTTCTTTTAAAATCAGCTTAGAAACTAAAGGATGTTATCAGAAGCAACAGCCAACATCACAACAGGCCATTAACTATTCACAGGAAAGAATAAAAATCAGATATTTTCAGTCAAGTGCCTGTTAACCATTTTAGAAAAAATTTGTGTGGTAATCATGGCAAATACCCAGAGTTGTCCTCTTAGTCTGATATCAATTTCTTTCCCAGAATGTTCAGGGCAGGAACAGGTGTGAACTACCTGCTATGCTATATATTAAAAAGTCAGTAAACCTGGTAAAAAGAACTCAATACATTGAACAGCATTTTGCATACATTTTTTACACAGATTTGTTTTGGTCCACAGCCATACATTTCCTTCACCTGTTGACTTGCAGTTAAAGAAAATAACTTTGGGGGTTTTTCCCCTAAGGAGAGAGCCATTTTCTTATAACTGAGGTGGGGGGGGGAACAGTTTTTCAGCCAAAGAACCTATTTTTAGTTCAAGAGCCTGCAGAGCTGACCTGCAATATATTTTAAAGTTGCCCATGTGACATTTTCCATTTTGAACATTTAGATCTGGTGAATTCTGTAAACACACCTTTCATATTTTTTCTTTCAAATCATACCCATCACAGACTGTATCTGTAGTTTTAAATTATTTTAAGAATTATGGAAAAGTCTATTCTTTGCTTTTCTAACTGGTTTCTATTACTTAAACCAGTCTAATTGGAACATTTTCCATTTGGTATTTAGTTTGCCCCAGATGGAGTCTCTCATTTTACCTACATTGTTTCCTCATCAGCTCTGCAATAATGGACAGCCCAGGCTGATCACTGACTCTGTGGAAGCTGCTGACTGCAAACTCCGGGAGGTCCCTGTCACTTAGAAAAGAGTCCAGGCTTCCAACCCTATAAAAGTTTCTCAGGTAACCACAATAAGGACATGCCAGCAAAGTACTTCCCCACTTTGAAGATGCAAAAATTGAAACAAAATTTGAATTACTTGATCTAGTCACAACAAGAGACTTAAAAAAAAAAAAAACTGCATCCAAACCTGCTTTTAAATCTAGTCAACTAACTGGATTTGATAATGTCAAATGTTGAATTTTTAGGTAGCAAATATGTTCTGTGATATGTTCAAGATGAGAAAGAATGTGCACTGAGGCCATGGGAGTTCTCCCACTGATTCATCCAGTTCTTCATAATCCGGAGGCTGAAGATTCTAATGTGTATCTGACTATTTTTTCATTATTTCACCTTCTCTCCTTATGATCCCAATCTGGTGCCCCTTGGATTCAAAAGAAGCAGATCAATGGCTCCCCAGGGCTTTCAATCAGCTGCAGAGCTGAGATAAGGCTCGTTTCACAGCACAGGCAAATGTCAGAGCAGGGAGTGAGGCAGCACCCCCAGCCCTGGCACCCCTGCAGGGAGGGGTGAGCATGGGCTGGCTGAGGGGTCCTGCTGCCTTCAGCCCTTCCCAGGCTGAGCCAAATGCAAGGGCTCTCCTGCCCATCCCTAACTGCCCTCCAGCAGGGCTTTTCCAGGCTCTGTCTGCCTCCAGAGCAAGGAAACCCTGCTCTGTACACAGCCTTAGGATACCTCATTAGAGTATTTTGCACCATTTAATACTCCTCAGAGCACTTTTAACCACTGCTCTTCAGTGCCTACTATAAGGAGCAATCCTACTGGTACTTGTAAGAGTGCCACATATCAAATAGGATCCTTTGCACAGCAGCCTTATATCACAGCTGTGCAAAAACATAGCGAGTCAATGACATTAATAACCCTAAACCAAAATATTAGATTGAAAGAGCTACTTCATTCACCCAGGAATAACATACTGATGCTGTACATATGTACAGTGTATAATTAATTGAGTATTTTACCTAGTCTATTTAATCATCAAAGTGCAGAATTTATATATAAAACAAAATCAAAACTCGATATTTTCTCCCCCAGAGTGCTAAGCAAAAGAGTAGTTGTTATACATATTCATACAGCTGAGAATAGGCAATTCTTCCAGTTCAAAACTGAAACTTCCCTTTCTTGCACTTTGGGCTCACAGCTGGGATAAATATGATTATTTATCATGGAAACACACACCACTGTTTCCAGTCTTGAAAGATCTATCCCTTTCAAAAAGGAAAATTTGGTGGCACAACAGCAAAGAAACCCGGACAATCCCTAATGCTGTACCTTAGGACAAATCATAGATTTTAAAAAGGATTTTGATAGCTAAGGTTAAACTCTCATGCTTGATTCCAAAAATATAGAAAATTATAGAATAGATTGACAAATAGCACTAGAATCTATAACCTTAAAAACAATGCGTTTTTTGAAATATCAAAATAAATGCAATTCAGCGTGTGTTTGACAGAACTAGTCTTTCAATAGAAATCACATTCAGTTTGGAGCCATATATACTTAAACATATACAAGGTAATTACATAATATTCATGTTCAGAACTTCTTTTAGAAATGGGGAATCTTGTATATTTCATGCTTTACACCATGATTCATATTCAAATCCACCATAATTGTCCTTTATTGGTTTAAAATGTTTCTTGGTGGTCTGATAATTACTTTTAATTAAAAATTTAAAGAAACGTAAACCCTTATTAAAATTTAGTCAAAATTGAAGTTTCAATTCACATTTCTTTCACAATTACTTAACCGATCTCAGTGGATCTCCCTAAATTTACACTGTTTAATTGAAATTAATTCTAGACTCCAACTGGTGCAAAACGTACAGTCTAGAGAGAAACAAAAAGTCTCTATTTGTCTAACAGAGAGAGCAAAGAAAACTACTCACTCTGCTTGGTCTTGGATTTGATCCTTGTTCCTGACTCTCATCAAACAGAGACTTCCTCTAAAGGCAGGGGATAAAACTCCTTCCTCACCAAGGTCAGTGAAGCCAGAGTTTTCCATAAAATGCTTTGCTCTCAACAGATCAAGTCCCCCGGCAGCACAAAGTTAACAAAGGAATAATCAGTTTCAACTGCATCTTTACTACTTTTGGTCCACAACTAAGTACAAAAACATTTTACAAAAGCAGCGAGTTCCACTGTAAAATTAAGTAGTAAGTTTATTCTGGCCTAAGTCAAAAGCAGAATAAATTGCTCAGTGTAGACAGGCCTGTAACACTGTTTATTCTGGAATCTTCATAACATCCATGGCCTTTAACACAACCTGGTGCTTTTCATTGATCATACATGATGGAGTTAAATTTTTGCCAATTCCCCTTGATAAAAAGTCTCTGGTAACATAAGGGTTATTCCATATTCTCTTTGGATTTAATGAAAAACATTTCTTGGAGTGCTCTAACACATTCCATCTCCTAGCAACTGAATTAACAATTACTTAGGTAACTTAAAAGACTGCCCCATAAGGCCATAACTGGGACAGGGGAAAACATTGGTATTCTGCAGTGCCACCCAGGAGCTCTTGGTTCTTTCCCTGGTGGTGACATTCCTGCAAAGGCAGTACCTGGCACAAAGACTTCTGGCATGTTTGCAGGGCCGGAAATAACGTGACAGGATTGCTTTGCACTTGCTCCTTTGCTGCAGCTATGACAAAGGCACTGCCACTGTGGATGCAAATGAGGCCACAAGGACAAACAGCCCTACTTAACCTCACTGAAAAACTTCTCATGCTTCCCTGCATAATGTCCTGTTTGCCTCAGGAGAGAATCAGGCTCTTTGGAAAACACAACAACACCGGGTACAGCTGAAAATTTTGTTGACTTGGGAAGGAACAGCTGTGGTCATGACCCAGGTGTTACTGCTTAGACACACCAGGCAAACAGAGCAAAGCAACCAAAAGCTGTAAAATTTCAAAGTATAGGCTGTACTATTGATAGTGTAATTAAAACAGCAGTACAGAAAACTGGGGCACAAACTGCACGAGTGCCTTGAATTGCCTGTCACCTTAGATACTCCAGAGAAAGAACTTGATAAAGCTCAAGGACATAAAAGGGTATGTTATACAAAGACCACCTAAACCTCATATACAGGATATCACATTCCATGCACTGCACACAAGAAACAAAGCATCAATAATCTCTAATCCACATAAAGGACTTGGTGTAAAGCACTTTTAGGAAGACTAGTTTGACAAAACTAGGCTGCATAGTCAACTTTTTAAAAGTTATGCAGGATATATGGATTTTCATTTCTATTTAGATAAATTTACTATACTCATTGAAGTTTTGCTTAACTGGGAAAAAATAATCACATCCACTTGCTACAAGATGGAACATAATGTGGTCAGACGACAGAAGGGCAATAAAAAGACAGCATCAGAAGAGACAGACAAGATCTGGGTGACAAAACCAGCACTTAGAATACTTCTTCCCTCAGAGCAATGATATAGCTATTCTACACACCCTAAATTAGGCAATAAGATGTTTGACCTTGACAAGAATTAGCTGGAGCATAGAGCAACGTTTTGTGGAATAAAAATGTACAGCAACAGCCTGAGACATGGTTCAGAAAGGAGGCTCTGGCAGGCAGCCCCAAGGGTGCAGCACTACTCAGTGCCAGTAGGGAGGTGATGTGGCAGAAACTGGAAAATGCCACAGTAGAAAATGCAAAAGTTGACACTTTGGATTACTCTGTCTGCCAATACACCACATCCATGCCTGGTCTCATGAAGCAGTCTCAGGCCAGAAAATTTGGTAGATATCAACCTCCCTGTGCAAGAAGCAACAAATAGTTCTGCAAAATAAGATAGTGCAGAGAGATGAAAGCTCAGCTTCCCAGCCTACCCCTCAGGGCTACCAAAATGCAGCAGCTTCATAGGCCCATCATTCAGAGAGTTACTCTCCCCTGAAACTCCAAAATCAGTAGGGCCAAGATAAAACTTAGAGTGGTGCAAACTCTACAGCCAGACTATTTAGAGCCCAATTGAAGCAGGCACAGGGATCTCTTGGAGGAAGCCCACTGAAGATGTAAAAAGGATGAACAAATAGAACCCTCAGGCTATCTCTGCTTTTGATGCTGAGCAAAGACTGGCATGCAGAAATTTATGATGTATTTGCCCTGGCTTTGCCCTTGTTTCTTATTGGAGTTGCTTAATGATAACAGTATATTTCAGTCTTAATCTGCTAGAAAAATGCTGATCATTTTTGCATTTATTTCCTAAATTGAATCCAGAAGTTGTGAAAGATGCAAGATTGATTTCACCGTGTTTGCCAGCTGCCGAGAAGACAGCAGGACTTCAGCCAACCCCGAGGACTAATTCCACTGCTTATTACTGCAGATAAACACCCAGAGCAGAGCCCTCTGCTCTCCCAGCCATAAGTCAATCACAAGAGTCAGAAGGCACTTTGCTCTTTGCTAGACTAATAGCCTGGCAATTATAAGCACACTTCATTTCTTGCTAGACATCCCATTTTTTCCATTAATGCACCTTGCATAGAGTGCAGCCCAGCAGCTTTCACATCTTCATTCCCATTCCTAGGAAGGCAAACAGGAATCCTTGGAGAGGTGTTTTATTTCAAAGTGTTTTTCCATAGGGAAAACCTGCCCATCACTGCCTGTGTGCATGCCAATCTATCATGATTTTTAATGGGCTGCATCAACCCTACCTGCTTTTCTGCACCTGATTAACTGCTTTACAGACTATGACACCTTAATGACAACCACAGACAATGAATTGTACCTAGTGCATAGCCAGGATGGAACACACAGCTTGATATTTTAGGGACATGGATGTTTTCTGTGTGCACTTTGAAAAAATGCAAAGACTTCAGAATAAATACAATAAATACATTCACCTAAGAGGGTGGAAAACAGGAATTTTTTTTCCACCAAGGGCTTTCCAGGGCATCACTGGTATTTATAGGGTAGTCCATGACCCAAAGAGATTGTTTCTGAATAAGTCACATCACAGCAATAATGAATTTAGATGTAAAATCTGGCAACCAGGCAAGTTTTTTTCAGCAATCTTATTGGTGTCGTTAAGCCTCAGCTGCCTGCAAAGTTCTGCTGTATTTTAATGGAGTCTGTGAAAAACTTTTGCAGATTCAATAAACCTGGAAAAAATACATACTTTAGAAAAGTGGGATATATAGAATGAACAAAGAGACATAAAAGTCAAATAATTCAGTATAAAAAACACATTACAAGAAGTCATGTGTAGAGCTCATAATCTGAAAATATATAAATAATGCAAACGTATTTCTATATTTTAGGCATATAGATGGAATAAATATGATCTCTTCTGAACAACCCTAAAAAGCATCAATAGATATTTTTGACAGCTAAAAACTTAAATTGTTCTACTTGAACTTTCTTTATTTTTTTTTAATATTAAAACCTTTGTTAATTTGAGTTTTATAGCCAGACTTCTCCCCTTTTTTCTTCTTTAAGACCTTTTGGTTTCAGTGAACCAGCTAACCTGATATTTCATGCACTGTGGGCTATCTGGCAAGAAACTGAACATTTTTGTCTACATCAGTCACATAATCTAGGTCAGTGGCTCAAGATCCAAAGCAACATTACAGGTGCTCTATTATTTCCATCTTGCTCCACTACATAAAACTGAAAAAGCATAGTAAATTCTGATTTCTGAGCTCAGAAATGGCATATACCAATTATGTGTCCAAACAAAAAGCAAAAGGCTGATGGCCCTAAATAAAACCTCAGCCATCCACCAGAGGCAGCAGCGTTAGAAAGACTAAAACAGCTTTGGCAGGTGACAAGAGTCACTAGAAACACAGCCTGACAGCCACAATTAACCAACTTTATTTGGTTCTGCCACCCCACTGGAAAATGCCTGTTCCAAGTGGTTTCTTCTCTCTGTTAACTAGCAGGGGTTCACATACCTGCAGATACATATCCATTGGTGCTCTTCCCCCAATCCATTTGTTTCTGCATTTCAGCAAACCAAAAAATCTGAACTCTATTACTCCTATGGTAGTAAAGAGATTAGATACTTCAGCTAAAAGGTCAACATTTTCAAGGAAAAAAATGTCAAAACAGATTCTGATTTCATCTGAGAGAGTCAACTGAACTGTTGACTTTACAGCTGTAGAAATGATGCCATCTAGTTTTGCTCCCAAAAACATTATGAGAACTCAGCCTTGCAGAACGAATAAAGACCATGAAGCTCGAGGTCTCAGACCTTCAGGACACTGGCACCACTAAGAATTAAATTCAGTCCTCAGGTCTGACTGCTCAAAGGTACAGGAGGCTGCTGTAAAGGACAGGTGGGTTATTACAGGTAAATGTTTTGGTAAAATGAGGCTAAGCTAAGCTCATTTGTTATCAGTGTAATACCTCCCAATGCCAACCATGACTATCATTGCACTCGTGAATCCTGGATGCAAATGGTCTTGAAATAATAGAACACAGAGGAACTCCCTAACACAGAAGGTTTAATAGCTCAGGAACAACAAAAAAGATATTAAAATTATGCTAGCAGTGTGAAATGCAATAAATAACTGGCTCTTTAGACAGAAATATTGCTTGCCTACAGCAGTTACACAAGGTATGGTTGCAGTTTCAGCTGCACAAGTCTTTTTAGTCTTTTATTGATTTTAAAATTGCCTGCCACATGCCCTAGAAAAAATAATTGGTAGTCTACAGTACTATAGATAAACAAGTATGATTAGACCCATGGATAAATAAATGCATTTGTACCCAACCTCTCTCCTTCCCTTTGCCTCCTGTTTTCCCGTTTGGTAGTAATGTGATGATGATGCTACAAGACTGGATATCTTGATCCAGCACTGATTTGATCTGTCTCCCAGGCTAAATTCAAAACCAAGTGAAAGAATTTGCTTGTTCAGTTTGCTGAGCAACAGGGAAAGGGCAAACCTCCTCCAAGCAGAAATTAAACTTTACAACTCATAATTAAATTGCTGCAGAGAGAGCCTTAGTAACACAAAGACTCAGCTTATAAAAAAGCTTTATGTTTGTAAGTATCACAAGAGTCTGATTGGAAAGATTATACTCCTTTCTTTTACTCTAAAGTATTAAGTTTTAATGAACAATTATTTCTTGGCTCAGAGCAGCCTGTAGAAGCTGTGGCAAAACATCATTCTACCATTTTGTTTTACAAGCATTTACTTACACTTCAAGTAACACCCATTTGAAAGCGCATCGTCAAAACTGAACTCTATTTTCCAACACAGAAAGGTAACACGGTTATATCAAGGAAAATTAATAGGTCTTTGTTTGAATTCCTACCTCAACTTTAATTACTTACATGTGTGGGGAGGTATATATATAGACACACACACAAGATTTTCCTGTCATCCCATTCCGCACACCAGCTGGGGTTTGATTGAAAACTCATCTCTCAGATCAACTTCAAGTTAGTGAAATATTTAAGCTAACCAGGTCTGCTAGAAATCTCATTAATCCACAGAAATCAAAAATATCCTGAATTAGTACCCAACTCTCCAGACTACAAGCACAATCTAATGCAAGGCTGATTTTCAAAGGATGTGTGTTTATGGAGACATCTTTGCAGTGGGTTTCTAACTAGGTTTTTGCCATATTTCATATTAAAAATGTTATTTTAATTATGAATTATCTTCTGATTTAACATTTTCCTTTAATTGGCAAATATTTGTACCAATTAACTCCTCCAGATTGACTCAGACAGTGTGAGTCATGCCTTCCCTTGGGGATTTAATGACAATTACATAACTCTGCTTATCCATACCACCACATTTAACACCTGGATGTCAAGTTGCTGGAAGTGTTTCTATCCTTATAAATAATGCAACATCCTAATGCTGCTAATTATGACATGTACATAATTTACTGCTCCCTAGAGGCAACAGCAATTTCTCACTTCTGCAGAATGCATAATGTTAGTTTTTCTAGTGACAATTTTGAGGAAAATTATCTCTGAGCAGGAAGGGGGCTGGAATTCTTCTCTTCCCGCTTATGTTACACTTCCATGAATGGAGTGTGAGTTTTCAGTAAGTTTGGCAATGAGTGATTTAGAACAATATTTAAAACCCCCACTCCTTTATAAGTAAACATTAGTGCTTCCAAGTGCATCAGTTTGCAAAGAATTTTCAAGTGCATGTTTGGCAATATCTGCCTTTGACATCCCAAATTCACCAAGAGAATTTTAGTAGAATAAAGCATAAGGGTTATGTTCAGGTTTTTTGGTTTTGAGTGTTGCTTTTCCTTTTTAGTAGTCCAAAAATTGGTGTACATTGAATCAGATCTGAGAAGATACTTCAAAGGTCTAGATGACAAATTAAGTTTTAACAGATTCATATCATGACAAAAAAAAAATTAATTAACATAATGGGCTCATATTGGTATTATGCAGTTTGAGAGGAGTAGACACAGTAAGTTGCAAGGAATTAGCAGTTTTTCATTAACCAGTAACAAACTGGGGCATGTTTAGTTTTCAATATGCAACCTGAGAAATGGAAAAAAATCTGATTCTTGATAAATAACTGTTTAACTTATTTCTCATCCACTACAAAAGACTTCAAGTCCTTACTCACTCTTGGAAATCCTGTCTGTATATTGACTATGTGCTCTTTATTAAGGGGATTCATCTAGTTTCCTTTGTTGGCTGGGAACAGTAGAACAGTTAGAAAATCTCCTGCTCTCACAAGATTCATCACAGCTTATTTGTTGGGCTTTTCCCCTTTCAGCATCAAATCGTGTTTGAGCATATGGGCAGCATTTACCACATTTGCTGGTTTGGGAGAAATTTCAATAGGGAAATTTCAATAGGGAAAAAATTCCATGCAGAGGTGCACTGTGTCTGAACTCAGTAGCAAGTGACATCAAGCTGGGTTTGCTTGTCCTGTTTCACCCTGCTGAGCACATAAATCTTGTTTAATTTAAGCAATACTCGTTCAAGTTATTTCAAAGACACTTGACCCTTACCCTCTTATTATAGCAGGATATGATATTTAGTATTAGCAGTTAAAACATAAAATAAACTCTAATTTTTTTTTAATTTTATATGAATACATAATGTATAAATGATAATATGAAATTTTCTAGACTCCAAGTAGGCACATTTCCAGTAAGCTAATATGATAATCTAGCACTTCTTTGGTAAGATCTACCGCAGTAAAAAATTATGCAAGTATTTCATGCCAGCTTCTCCTTACAGAAAGGTGAGAAACCATGAGAAAGAACTACTTAAAATTTTAAATTTAATTTAAAAATCAAGGTTTACAAAATAGTCTTCTTTCCCCAGCAAATTACTATCACCTCTTCTGAACCCTGAGAAGCTCTTTGAATCTATGCTATCTTTTGGAAAATGTCACTGCTATTGAATTTCTGCTGCAGCTACATGGTAATATTTTCACCAAATTCGTCTAATTTTCTCAATTTTCCCAGAAAAATCTGTCTTTTCCCCCTATTTCCTGAGAATGTCATCAATTTAGTCTTTTAGTAATGGAGTTGGGAGGGTAAAAGAGATGTATAGTGAGGATGAGACAAAGATAGTCACCAAAGCTTTTTAAACAAAGCTTCAGTCTTTATAAAATTTACTGAAAAACAAATGGCTTTTAAAAATATTTCATAGCATAAATCTCACAATGCTGGCAGTTTTAAACATCCAAGTAAAGATGGGATTTCATCTCATCTAAGCTGCCTTTAGGTATGTAATTACATTTTTCTGAAGGTTGATGAGTATGGCAGCCTATTGTTTCTCATCAATAGCTATTAGAAAATACGCTGTTTTCAGGGCATGTGAAACCTTCTTCCATGCTCCAAGCTAAGAATTCTCAGTTTTATTCAGATTTTCTGTATAAAAACTGGTGAAAGCACCCTCTACATATTTAAGCTTTCTGTATTTTCCAAGCCACAGAGTAGGGGTTTGTTAGACCCAAAGATACTGCATTTCTCCTGTGTGAAATCCACAGATGGATCCCCAGTTTTGGCCAATTTTTGCTACTGATTTCTACAAGAGAACTAGATTTCAAACACCAAGAAAGCTCTTGAGGCAGCAACTAAACTGAAAGAGTATAAAGGGCTTTAACATATAAAGACTTAAGATATAAAAATTCCTTCTGTCTTTTTCTCAAAAGGTCTATAGGACATTTAGGTTATTTCTGACAGTATCATTATAATGTCATTAGGCACCAAATACAGCAAAAGTCAGAGGGAGCTCACCTGTGGTCCAAAAAAATTGTCTCGTAATGTTTAAAATCAAAATTAATGCACTAATCCTTTGTGGCTCATAGGTACAGAGACCTTGAAATAACCTCAATAAAGAAATGTTGGAGACAGTCTTAATTGTGAAATGTGTCAAGAAGAAATTTTAGGACCAATAGGAAAGGTCAAGACAATTAATTCCACTGGATTTTCCTCACTGATTAATGTTAGATAGAAATAAAGAGATTCAGCACACCAACATTGCTGTTTATACATCCTTTCATATACCAAGAGATCACAAGTTGCTTATGAAAAGGAATCTTTAGAGCCCTTCATTTAGAATTATCATCTACCACAAGCATGACTGTCCATTTGGACAGGTTTCACTAGTGCTTCAATTAAATTTCCTTTCCCAATGTGAAATGCAATCAATGTCAATCAATTATTGTATCAGACCAGAGTCAGGAGACTGAGGCAGAACTGGCTTGGGCTGAGGAGGCTGCTTCTTCATTTCTGGGATTACTACAGCACTGCTCCAAGTGCTCTCCTGACGGATCATTTATAAGTATTTCTCTTTGCAATTATATTCCCAGCTTGTTCAGTGAAATTGATTTTAAACTAAATAATTACTTCAGACAAAGTCTCAGATTTCTCCACTATGACTATGATACAGAGAGGCAGCTGAACAGGAGGCATTAATAAATTTGTGAACCACTTTGAACAAATTACACATATTGTTACAAGGAAGATTTACAGCAATAGCAGATCTAATTAAGTGCTTCATAAAGCAAAACATGGGGTAGATGTCAAACTGATAAATCAGGTTTGATATTGTTGTTCTGATGAGTTTTTACTTCTGTTAAGAAATATTTTCACCCTACATGACAATATTGAGCTATCCAATGGTTTCTAACATTTTAGCAAGACGAAATCTGTAAATCTCTCATTTTGCAATTCTGTGTCGAGTGAATTGAAGTTCAGTTAAACACAATTCTTAACTCAGAAGTAATGTCAGATAAAGGTGTTGTTTATGTTTCAGCTGGTCCTACACAATGCATAAGAATGATAGCTGTCTTTTCTAAAAGCAGAATAGCATCTATGGACTATATTTACAGGCAAAATCTTTTACCTAGAAGTATAGATAAAAGTTAGAGAAACATGTTTTTATAATTATTTTATGAGTGAGCAGGTCAGCATTTTCACATCTCTAGGATTTACCATATTTTAATAGTATATAATTTTATATATTTATAAAATATTTCTATGTGCATTCATGTACCATGGAGAGGATCAAAAAGCAATCTCAGACTTAGACTGTTTTGTAATCTTTGCCCATCATTGAAAGAAGGACAGAGGCACACTGGACTTGGATAATAAAACAAAGAAAATTATGGAGAGGCTAATTAAGGTCTTAACTGAAGTAAGATTGTTCATTTATGTGACAGCAAAACTGTGACTTGATAGCCATCCATAAAAGCCTGCAGCATGTAAATATATATTTAGGAGAAGATTACAAAAAGTGCCTTAGGAGGGGATAAATTGGAATAAATTAATGAAGTAAGAAAATAGAAAATATATGTTATCAGAATAAGAAAAAATATGACTGCAAATCCTTCAGAATAACTTTCTCACCTAGAAAGACTAAATTTGTCAGTGCTGGAGAGCTGAGTTCACCTGTAAAGGCAATACTATTCCTATCTAGCTCAACAGCAAACCTAAGGAATATATTTTTCTGAGGTTACTTACTGGTAAAGTCAGCATTGCACTTGATTTACATTACCTTTAAAATGAGTCTCCCACTGAGAGTCTGTGACTTTCCATTCGGGAAAACCTTCAAAGAGAGTACCCAAGAAAATGACTGCTGGCTCAAGAACAAGAAAAAAATTAAAAGGATTTCATGATCCAAATTATATTGTAGGAACAAGAGTTTGCATTCAGAGTAAAGATGTCTTGTGAAAGAACAAAGTCAATAGGACTATAAAGTTGTACCCTGCCCATTTCACCATTGATTTGGTGCAGCCACAGAGAGAAAAGGAAGATTCTGAAACCATCACAAAAGCAGCAGTCAGCAGATCTTACAAAGACAAATATGTTTTAAGTAGAACACCACTGATCTGTATAATTGATTTTTCTGCTAGCATCTGCATATCCCAAAGGGCAGTCCAAGCCATGAAAGGAAAAAATATGCTAAATAAAGGAAAGGATGAGTTGGGTGTTGAACCTCTGCCTTGTAAGGGGGAAATGAAGCCCAGACACCTTGTTATATCAAAAGTGGGTGAGGAAAAGAAGGAGATGATGTTTTCATCACTAAAATGTTCACTCTGTAGAACAGCACAGCAGCCTCAGTGTGCTGCTGATCAAGACTCCAGTGAGGCTAGAAATAGTTCAGCAATGTCAGCGAGGCTGGAGTCACCTGTGTGTTCCAAGAGCAACACCCAGGCTTCCCAGGCTTGTCCCCATGGATCATCCCTCCTGCTGCCTGTTTCCCTTCCAGTGCAAAGTGCAGCTACATGCACTGGGAGCCTGACTTTATACAGAGCCTGCATAATACAGGCAAATCAGTACCTGCATTAATCAAAAGTAATTCCATGGTGAAAATGAAGCCAAGGCTCCAGCAGCTGAACTGCCACGTGGGTGACTGTCCTGTCGGGCTCTGTCACCTGTGCCAGTCACGTTGGGCTGTGTGGGCAGGGTGACCACTCACACCTTGCATGGCTGCAGACATTTTCAGCCATCAGCAGGGCACAGACAGCAGATGGAATTTCAGCATTTTGTTTCCATTCTATTACCTGCGTTGAAGCTTTGATAGGGCTGCAAATAAGGGGAAACGAAGTAAGGCTTGGATCAGAAAGTGCAATGAATGAAACCAAGTTTCCTTTGGATCACCTCTCACTGTTTTGCTTTCAGGTTGTGGTAGAGTATCTGTCTTTTCTGCCCCATTTCACCTCTACTCTAAAGGCATAAAATAGCAAGCAGTTCTATATATTTCTTACCTGGGCAAACTCTGGGCTTTTTCACCTTGCAGTGTGTACTCAGCTGGGCTGGAGTGGAAAAGCTGGCACTGGATGCATCACAGCTGCAATGGGGCCCAGCTCAGGAGGGTTCCAGCTGAGTTTTGTGTTACTCAATGGCATTTTGGGACTCCAATTTCAAAAAATAAAAGGCTGTTTATCTTGCACAGTTATGCTTCCTTTTTTCTCATGTCTTCTACTGTCTACATCAAGGCGAATGAATGGAAGATTTTGGGGCTGGGCATGATCTACAGACATACTGGAGCCACTAGAAGCCTAAAGGTCATATAGAGATCCACATATGTTGCCTTATATGTGCTTATCAAGTTATTTAATCAAGCAAAGGCCATTTTCCCTAATTTTAAAACAGAGAAATGTTTTTTTTATTTGTATTCCAAGTTGGTTCAAGCTAAAAATATTTTTATTGAAAGTGATTTATTGGATGAAAATCAGAATTCCAGCCACATAAAGGCATAAAACATGAACTTTACTGTAAAGGCAATAAGCCATTTAAAATTCTTACTCCATAGAATTCAGTAACATTCAAGAAGGATTGAAAAAGATTTAGACTCATTCATTACTTTGACTTCTAGCCTAAGTAAGTCTGACTCCATAGTTCAACAAATTAGGTCAATAAAAAGGAGTTCCAATGGGTTTTGAATCAAATTATAACAGAAGGTACTAAAGACCCCATATGAATGGCACAGGAATTTTAAACAAAGAGAAGTACTGTGACCTAGTATTGAAAGCCATAGTCCTGAACATGGTCCCTAAAAAAAAAAAAAAACACACAACAAAAACAGGAAAAACACAAATCTCTCCTCTAAACATCAGGATATTTTGTTCTGTGTTTTTGCTACATATTATGAAATTTAGAGGAAATAGATTTCTCTAAGTTGTGACCAGGATGCAAAATAATTTTTAAAGTTATTAATTACTTTCAAACAGTCTTTTACCTCATGGCCTCGCAGGATTCAGTCTCCCACAGGTAAACAACTATAGAAATAACTTATTCCTCTGATACTTCCACACCTTCTAGAAATGCCTAGAAGGCAGCAAAGAAACCCATCTCCTTGTGCTGACTTCTCATAAAGCATCCCAAGTTATTTCTGTGTATTGTGCAGATATTGTTTCTATTTTACTCTGAAGAATAAGAAAAAGCCTTTTAATTTCACTTCAGTGAGCATTAGAGCCAGTATATAAAACTTCCTTTCTTATCAAGAAAGAAGTAAAGATCCTAAGATTTTGCTGTCACTGGCAAAGAGTTACAAGGCTGCAATAGTATCACTCCTCCCCTGATTCTGAAGGTGTCAGTTCTGCTATGCCTTACAAAATCAAGGGAAAGAAAACGTGGAAGTGACAGTTTGTACTGAAACCAGATGATAATTCTTAGCAGCACATATTCCCTTCTCAAAAAGGCTTGTCATAATGATCTTTAGAAGACTTTATTGTTGTTGATGCTCATTTGGAAACCAGGACTGAAATCCAGATAGGAACTTGACAGCACAGCAACTCCAGGTTTCCTGAAATCAAATGTTCACTGGCTTCCCAGACACTTTTCAGTTTGTGGAGGAGGCAGCTCACATTAAGTGACTTGTGAAGGGGCAAATGTTAATCTCATTTTACCCATCTTTTCACTCAGGAAATTATTTCTTTTTTGGCAATCAGAAGTGCCAAACAGATACGGATGACTAATGATGAAGGTCAGTTGCTGAACATTGTTCCTTTCTGAAGGAGACTTTCATTTCTCAGCTGCCATGGACAAAATTAGGAAATTTTGTACAGCAGGGAGAATTTTAAGAAACCATGTATTTTTCTCTTTATAAAGGCCATTCATTATTTTTAGTCTGTAATTGCAAATGTACAGTCACAAACATTTCCACATCTTAAATACAAGCACAGGTAGTGAATTAACACTTAATAGCTTAACTGTCATGTATTTAATTCTTCAATCATTATATTGATTTATTTGGTGAAAGCACCTCAGTCTATTTTACTCCTTTCTTGATAAGAAAGGAAGTTCTTTATAGGTATCAAAGGATCACTAATAAAATTAGTCAATTCTAGGTCAATTTTTACAGCTGTATCCTCATAAAAAATTGTGACTGTAGTTCAGTCACCTCTAATCATTCTAATTACCTCAGTTAGAAGCTGGTTTGAAAATACAATTTACCTGCAGTCAAAGAATCAAGTAAGACAAATCTAAGGTAGAATCAGTAATTCCAAGTGTCGTGGTTTACCCCCAGCCAGCCACTAAGCCCCAAAGAGCTGCTCACTCACTGCCCCTGCAGGGTGGGGGAGACAGAATGGTAGAAGCAAGAAAACTCATGGGTTGAGGTCAGAACACTTTAATTATTGAAACAATAATTAAGAAAAAAACAAAAACCCAAACCACTACATTGCAAGAAAAGGACAAAAAGACAAATAAAAAACAAGAAGGCAAGTGATGCAAATAAAAACAATTGAGTGATGCCCTGCCAGTCCCCAGGCAGCAGCCCACGTTCCCCACAGTTTATACAGTGAGCATGAAGCCATATGGTCTGGGATGTCCCTTGGGTCAGGTGGGGTCAGCTGTCCAGCTGTGTCCCCTCCCAGCTCCTTGTGCACTTCCAGGCTTCTTGCTGGCAGCATGGGGTGAGGAGCAGAAAGGGCCTTGACTCTGCAATCCCTGCTCAGCAATAACTGAAACATTGCTGCATTATCAAAACTGCTTCCAGCATAACTGCTAACCACAGCCCCACACCAGCTACTGTGAAGAAAATTAACTCTATTTCAGCCAAAATCAGCACAGCAAATCAGTTTGTTCTTTACTAAGAGGCACTGAGACTTTTGAAAGATAGCACTGTGCCTTTACACCCAGTCACAGAGACTCAGAGAAGAAAAGGCTTAGCCTTTCTATCCATTCTATTTAATTAAAAGCTTCATTTTTGTTAATGACATGCTCTTCACAGATAGTTAATAGGAAGCTTTTTTTGCAAAGTGTACAGTACACAAAAAAAGGAGAGACGTCCATTGTAATCATGCAGCAGTCTTACACACAGTTATAATTATTTTTTTCAAGTAAGAATGCCGTGACAGATGATTTAAAGCAGTCTATTATAGCTGCTAGACACAGTGTATCACAGGTTGTCCCCTTCCCAGCTCCGAGGGAGAGACTGACACAGCACTCTGGGACCTTGACTTGGCTTGGGGGCTGACCTGGCAGCACACAGCAGAGCATCCCCCAAAAGCCCTGTAACTGCAGCTTTTCCAGGCATCTGGATGTACTCAGAACCCCTGATACCTCCGGTTTTAGCTTTTATATGTTTCAGATTCTGTGCTGCTTTAGTGTGTGGGTCTGGGCTTCATATCAAGGGATGGTGAGCTCTCTGCACAGAGTAGGGAGACAAAACAATTCCTTCTCTACCTGGGGACCAAGGACAAATGATCCAAATCTCAGGCCCAAGAGCATAAACAACATGGACAAAAGAGAGAAAAACAAGAAAGATGGGACTTGATAACCTAAAGCTGTAACTGGACAATTAACTCCAATATGCAAATGGAACAGAACTGATAAAAGTGACAGAGCCCGTGCCTGGTGTCCATTTTGTGACCATTTTGGTTCATCTTGGGTGCAGCCCTGGCTGGGCTCTTGTGCTGCCCAAGGTGAATCCATTGAGGAAATCCTTCTAATAAATCCCTGCTTTATTCTTTAACTCTGTCTGGTCTCTGTTCTAGGTCAGCCTTCTCAAGGCATCAGCCCCAGTTCCACACCCATTTCTGTGTGCAATGCACAGCCGCGGGGCTGGCTCTGCGCGGCTGGATGTGCACAGTTTGCACATGGCTGGGACCCCTACCCCAAACAGGCCACAGCTGTTTCTTCTCTGCCTCATCCAACGCAAAATGGAAAAGAAAAAGTCAGATTGAAGTGGTTTTGATCATAAAGCAAACCTATTTCACAGCTATGGTGAAAACAACCTGGTTTTCACTTGCTTCAGTAGTTACTCAGAAAATAAAGCACAACAGAAAAGAGCTGGGGATTAATTTGGTCTCCATTTACAGTTACACACTGTACTTTTCCCAGAATGGATTGCACTGCTATAAGCTAACCCACAAGCACATAAAATAATCACAGAGCTCTATTTGCCATGGCTTATACTTCTGTGGAACTATTGAAGTAGCAACATATTATCCCACAGGAAAGACATTATCAAAGATTAGAAAAATGTCTCAGAAGAAAGCACATTTCTATGTTAGGGCTGCTGTGATTTACCAGTAACCATTCAGTGAGAGGATTCCTCATATCTTATCACTGTGAAA
Source organism: Dicaeum eximium (assembly GCA_013396995.1). Classification (NCBI taxonomy): domain Eukaryota; kingdom Metazoa; phylum Chordata; class Aves; order Passeriformes; family Dicaeidae; genus Dicaeum; species Dicaeum eximium. The sequence continues at coordinate 1,395,896 of VWZP01001408.1, read as the reverse complement.
TAGAAAAATACTTTTTGAACCTGTGTAACACCTTTAAATAATTTCCCAATACTAAGACAAAACCACCAACAAAAAATTTTGCAACTGCTGCATGCAAAAAACCAATTTAAACAACACTGATTTATTTAATAAATAAATATTTTTATATTGTCCTGATACAGCTCATTTGACAGATCATACCTAAGATAAAATTTAGTATTAAATATAATAAAAATTCAATATTATAATACATTTACCTTTTTCTATAAATATACTCTTAAGTATCTGTTTCACAATGTAATATCATCAATGTTCACGAAATAAACTTCAGAGTGAAAAAAAACCACTTTGGATGTTTGAAAAACCCCATTGTTTGTGCATGTCCAGTGATGTAGAAAAAAATCCTGTGTGTATAGATAACCATCAGCTAACTCTACAGAGCTGGGATTTTAGGCTGAGACAATAAAGGAAACAAAGAAAAATGTGGAAGATGGAGTCTCCCAACTTGTTTTGGTATCTATTTCTGGATTCCCATTTCTTAAATACAGAACATTTACTTGGGACATTCTAGCTTCCACCTAGATTTTAAGTATAATTTTCTCTTTCATCATCTGCTGGAGTTCACAAACCCTGACAACCCATCCTGTAATTAACAACTGGATCTAGCTTGCCTTGTTCTTTTTTGCTTTGCTGAATTGACAGCTTTTGTACCAGCTCTGTAGGGTAGCTCGAGGCTCTAGGGCAGAAAACACAGACAAAGAAAAAGTAACAGCATTAGCAAAACAGGAATAGGGTGGGAGAAATACAGTAGTGGGAGTAAGAGCATGGGAGAGAGAAAAATGAGCTGTTCAATCAAATCAGGTGGCTGTGAGTCCCACTTTGTTTCACAGTAGAGGACAGAAAGCACTTCATGGTGCTGATGTCCAAAAATGAATTTAAAATGAGTGATGAAGCAGCCTCCTCCACAGAAGTTATAAATTCTGTTCATCCCTGAAATAGCTACATTGCTATTCATGTAAATGCTCTAAGTAGTAAAGTGCAAGTTTGAAAGAAGCAGCTTGGTGAACATTTTGATGAGGCAGGGAGTAGGAAAATTGAATGCCATGAACTACAGCAGCTAATTCCAATTTCAGCTAGATCCTAGCTCTCATTAAAATACAAACTGACAAAATAATTTGGTGCTGCTGTGACACATTGAGATTGAGGTTGAGAGTGTTAAAGAGGCTGGAGTACCCTAGCAGTAAAATTCACAATTAAATCTAAAGCAAGATTTGGGGGGGAGGAAGAGGAAGGGAAATGCCTTTTTCTTTGGGAAAAGATAGAAAAACATCTCAGAGGGGGAAAAGTTCCAGTGATAAACCCTCAATAGAGCAAGAAAGGAGCTGATAACACTCTTAACTTAGTCTTTCACTCTATGGTGTCCCACCACACACCACAGTCCCTGCCTTCCACCAGGGAATTTGAATTTGCACCCAGTGTGCTGCCTGGAGCAAGTCACCACAAAGTATCTCATTCCATAACTCTTAATATCATCTTTGAATATTGAATAGTTGAATATTTTCTGATAAATAATTACTGTTCAGACAGACCATATCTGAAGAAACTGTTTATGTTTACACTTCCTTCCCTGGGTATAAATCTTGGTGGAAATATTACCGAGCAAAGCAGCGGAGAGAGTCACTGATGGTGCCCAGCCAGACACTGAGGTGTGGCACAGGAGCCCCATCTGAGGCAGAGAATAAACCATTTCAGCTCTTGCTGAAGGTCACAGGTCTATGCTCACAACCAAATATTCCCTTTGCATTTATACTGCCTCTGTTGACAGCATCCTTGTATCATAATTAAGTTTTAAACCAAACCTTCCACATTAAAGCCGTAACAAAGCATTTTCACTTTTAGAAATATTTAAATTTAAGGAAAGCTCTTCCTATTTTGTTCAGGTGTCTGCTTACTTTCATGAATTCCAGTATCACTTCTTACATAAAACAAGACTTAACATTTGAAGCAGACATTTCTTCTGGACTGTTTGCAAAAATTTGTAGATCATAGGAAACCATAATGTTGAAGAATAACGCTTGTTTAGTGAAAGCATGACAAAACTAACACGTAACACTTAATCACAAATGTATTAAACCATTCCCTTTAGTTGTGCTCAATCTAAATTAATAATTCACTTAAATGGTCCAGTCATCAACAGTAATGCCAGCACAGCTCCTACAGTGCCAGCATTACACAGAGCACCTCTGGCAGTGAATTACCTGTACAGCCTGCACTTAATGGCCCCTCTTTAGGTTCTGGGGACAGTCTCATCCACCTGCCCTGTCTGACTGAGTCTCACTGTAGGTCAACTTGGACATTTTCAAATGAACAGTAGAAAGATAAGGAGTAAAATAAGGGAAACTGCAAACAGGCAAAACCTTGCTGCCATTCAGAACAGTCTCTGAAACTTTTTTGACTTTATTTGTTAAACTGTTATTTAAAGTTTAACAAACTTTATTTGTTATCTGTCTAGTTCTGTTGTTATTATACTGTACCACTAACTTAAATTTATCTCTGTCATATTTTAAACAGCACCTGGAATGTAATTATATGCCTCATGATACGTTTAGCAGCAAGAAGGGAATTCATTTGACATTTTTAACTTGTCCTTATGGGATATTACAAGGACAGGGTGCTACAATGAAAAGTGAACAAACAGAAACAAACAAACTAAAAAATAGTACTCAAAATTCAAAATTCTCATTTAAGAGAATTAATACAGTTCACCGTTAATACATAATCATAAAGCAAGCGCATTATCACATATAATCAAGAATATTGTATTGTATAGCCTGAACTCCAGGTAAAAAGTTAACTTAAGAATGAATATTTTATTCTACTTAGGCCAGCCATCTTTTTTGTATGAGCAAAGGCATGCAAAGGAAGACAACTTACCCAGCTTCAAGAAACCAAATAGACTATCAAACCCTTTTGATCTTGGACAGAAAAATACAAGTGTATCAACAAAAATCACTCTTTTCAAAACCCAGCATATAATCAATTACTTTTTTGGCTCTGGTTTGGTTTTTTTTAATTGTTGCCCCTCTACCTCTGAGTTACAGGAAGTCTTTCCAATTTCAAAAAATGCAGAAACAAACAAATGTTTGGCTGCTGTAGACAAAGCCACATGAAGAAAATCTTTAGATGAGCAAGAAAAAGCAACAGAACACATTTCTTGATCGAAAGAGGGCCAATGGAAAAAAGGTGCACACAATTTCTAGTTAATAATAGGACAACTAGTAACTATAAAACAATGAATACTGGCCCCAAAACCCCCAAGCTGGTGAAAAGGCTATGCAATGCCACAGCTCATGCCATGGAAAGCAGGTTAAAAAAATGAAAGCTTTTGGTCTAAATTCCAATATTATTCAGTGAAAATACCAACAAAACCTGAACTGTTCCTCTCGTGCCTGATGGTGTTTTGAGTTCTGCAGAAACTTTGAGGAGGAAATGTAACAGCCCAAGCTAAGCAAAAACTTTGGTGACACATTTCAACACGTGCTGAATTTCAGGCAGAATCCCAGAAATTAACCTCATTAATGAAGAGTGCTGCAAGGTTCAAGACTGATGCAACAGCCCTCAGGGCACAGACCTAGGGCTCCAATAGTGTTGAAGCTGAGTGTGGAAAAACCTACTTATCTGTTTTAAAAACCCTCCACAATACTGATGACCTCCACTGCCGATATGCCAGAGCCTTTAACCTGCATCAGTAATTAAATATTAAAATAAAGGATAAGAACCCATCTGCTGGAATAACATATACAGAGTTTGTCAGATCAGAATAATTAGATATTCTATTTGTATCATCTTGTGGTTTCAAACCACGCAAGGTACCTTCCAGGAGTAGGGTTAATCATCTACCTGTGCTGGTCTTTGAAAGGAGAGGAAAAAGGACTTTTTTTCTTCTAAAGACCAGAGTACCTGAAGGAGAGCTGCAGCTGAGAGAGTCTTGGGCAAAGAACCAGAGAGGAATGATTCTGTGGGGTGCTGGATTACTTACACAGCTATATTAACCATGCCAGGCTGACAAACCCACACTGACCTTGCATCAAGTATTCACTGTCTGCTCAAGCGAGAGCCCAGCTCCTGCAGAAAACAACCCAGGAGCGTTTCAAACACTGAGTGGTCAGACAAATTACACCAATTCCCCTTGTGGGGAACACAGTACTTTTAGCCATCAATATTGAATGCAGAGCTGGAAGCTTTGTAAATCTTCTCTGCCCTCCCTTATCCCTCGCACTAATTAATCTCAGTGGGATTTTGTAAATGGTGAGAACAGTAACTGTAAAATCGCATTTAACAACCCTTTCAAAACTGGCACCAGTTACTCCTCCAGCCATTGCAATTTAAGAAACCCTCAATGCAGACTGATGGCACCAGGATGCCACAGCTTGGAAACCAAGCCTCTTGAAAGCACAGAGTGGCTCCACGTAATGGGAATGGGGGCAAGGGAAATTGTTTGGTGTTTTTTTTGGTTGGTGGAGTCTTTTTCTTGACACATCTCCTTTCAAACAGGTGTTCAATGTTTCCTTTCAAAATAGGGTCAGCAGCAGAGTAATTACAGCAGGACTGTGGAATAGAAGAGTGAGGATAGATGGGCACGTTATTCCCATGATTTGGGGGTTTTTAGCTGACATATTTTAACAATTGTTTTCATTTTTTAATAAACATTGCCTCAAATTACTGTCATGAGAGGCATTAGCTCATTTTAGAGAGAATTCTCATTACTACAGCTAGAGAAAGCATTTGTTAGGCAACCACTTTACATTATTTAAATCATAGCACAAACAACATCAATACATAAGCAAACATACATAATCTAAATATTTGTACAGGAAAATAAATATAAAATCATATTCCAGCTTTTTTTAGAGCACACTTAACTAAATATATTATCTTTTGATTGAAATTCCTATTAATAAATTAAGAGACTTTTTTCAGCATGCTTATTACTTCAGAACAGGTGTTGGATCATGCAAGTTCATCAGCATAAAATATGGTACAGTCACATCTACAGGAGGAAAAAAATTGAGAAGAAAAAATCTAAGAGAACTTGGTGCAAAAAGGCCAGAAACACAGAGGGAAGATATCAATGAATTGCACAGAAATTATCTTTTCTAGTCTTTTCACCTTAAAATTTGACATTGGAGAACACTGTATAGCTGCAAATCATACATAAAGTTAAACACAGAGACAGAGAGTCGCAGGAGTCTGTAAATTACTAGTAGTGAATAAAAAAGCAGACTATAGTGGGATTCTCCTCAGGCATAATGTCAATTTTGCTAGCATTTTAAATGACAGTTTGAATTATCACTTCAGAGGTTCAGCTTTGGCTGTAATAAAAGCTAATGAATTTTTGTCATCCTGATACATGTGTATCATAACTTCAGTAACTCTGCAGAGATCACCAAATAAATATTGACAGAACCTGAACATACAATCTAGTGACAAAACTATTCAAAGTCAGTTTGAAATAAAGAAGCAAAAAATCTTGAAAACTATTTTAAAAAGAGGTCAAAATAGGCACTGTTTGTAAACATTAACAGTATATGCCATGACCTGGATTTCATTTCAATCCAAATTGTCTCAAAGAAAATTGAGAAAACACTTTAGCCGGCAAAATAAATTGGCAACAATTTAAGTAATACCAGCTATTTACTTGCATTTGTAACTTGTAATATATTTGGGTAGAGACAAACATATATATATTTAAATCAGAGCTTCTGAAATACTGCAAAATGGAGCTTTTGATTTAAAGTGCTTTAAAAGCACTTTACCAGCCCCAGCTCTGCCTGAGTAGTTCTGCCAGTGCTGACAAGCAGCATGGATGGCACCTATCCAAAACCTAAGCAACAGCTCTGGTATTTTATGTAATCAAAATGGTATTATTTATGAAAACATAAATACCGAGCTTCACAGTTAAGCGTCCTCTTTTCCTCCTGTTATTGTGGGATTTACAGCGGCCCAGAGGAGTAAGGTGGCCTTTGTTTAGGAGGAATGTCAGATTTGGTATTGCAACAGCCTTCAAATCTTTATACTGCAATTTATACTTGCAACAGAAGCCTAGGAAAAGATAGCAATGCTTTTCAGCAGCTTTTCTCACTGATTCAACTGACTTCTATATGTGTTTTAACAGCAAAGAAACAAATATTAACCACTTAAAGCTCTTGATACATACACACATCCAGATCCCTAACATTATGATTGTTATTCTACAAGGTTATCACATTCCTGCAGCAATTTTGTTTATAGAGGGGCCAAGTCTCCCCTGACTCAGGTTTATATTTGCATGGCAAAAAACTCTTATATTATGGGTCTTTATAATGAGACAAAGATCCCCTCCTGTGCTTCATATCATAATTCTCTTACACTACATCAAGCTCTCATGCCTTATCTACTTAAATTACAATGTCAGAATCCAATTTTATTGGGTCTTGTGATTATATTAGTGTCATTTAAATTAGCATCCGCTTGCAGTTACCCCAGACTGAAATTACCAAGTGACAATAGTATTTTTGCTTTCTTTGTATAAGAAACAAAAATGGCTGGTGGGGCTGTTTGACCACCACAAGCTTTACTGCTTTCCCATGTTTCAGACTTCATACCCATGATACTATGGGCAAGGTAAAGCAAAACTGATTTAAATTCATTCATGCTATAAATACACAGTTATCTGTCCAAATAGCCTTATTCCAAGTGATACAGCATGAATAAAATCCCATACAGGCAGCATTTGAATAGATAATAGCAGTATGGTTCTATGAAGGGATTTCTATGGATTTTTCCCACCCACCTCTTCTATGTCTTCTGTCAAAGTCACAGCCCTGGATTCTGGGCAGTACAATTCAATGGACAAGTCAGAATATTGCACAAATGAGCTCTCCATCTCACAGCCTGATCCTAGCAATAAAGCCAACTTACTACTCCCTGGTACAGTATTTGAGGGAGAGAGCTGCATGTTTATTGTCCTCTAGAACAACACTGGTAATTAGCTGGATCACTGTGCTACACACCATGAAAACCCTTCCCCTTCATCATCTAATTTTGCCAGGCTACAGGAAAGCCAACTCAGTCAATAGTGATGCACATGAGTTACAAAGTGTGTAATTAATTTTTTGTTCATGGCTATAAATCTTCCGGTTTTGAGTAATTGAGTCTTGTCAATGGGAAAAAGGACAGATATGCCTGTGACAAAAAATGTAAGTTAAAGATAGAAAATCTCCACCAGCAACTCAAACGTTCTTACAAACTTGTCCAATCTTATGTATTTTCAAAACTATTCAATATAATTTTGTAATCAATGGTATTTGTCCAAACTGCCCTATAGACAAAGGTATGTTGTAAAGTATTTCTTCTCCACTTCATCTTCCCAGACAATCACACATCATTTATACTGCTCTCCTGAGCCCCCTCACACTGTCTTCACCAATATAAAACAAATGGAAATAAGCCACATCAAAACCTATACTTTGTCCACTGGAGTAATAAATAGTCTTCACATTCTTCTGGACGTTTTTTCATTATACCTGCTGTTGGGGACAATTTTTGTCATACAAATTTATGGGCACATTAGGTACAATAATTCTGCTTTGTATTTTATCTCTGCAGAAACACTATTAGGAGCTGTTCTAGTCATCTGAGTGCAATAAAACTGTTATGCTTCTAACACATCTTATTTGCCTGTGAATAGCTTTTCGCAAGATAACCACAGGCTCCTTTTTATCAGCATATTAACATTTAATGTGTGTTTGGACTCCGGGCCTGTGTGTTTGTCTTAGAGCAAGATTATGACGTTAAGATTTGTGAAGAACTCTCCATTGTTGTCAGTAGGGAGTAGTTAAAACATGACTGACATGAGATTGTGTTAGTCACAGCCTTACCTAAGTTTCCTTTTTCTGCAACACATTCACTGGAAGACTGAAAACAGGTGGTGCTTGCTCCCACCAGCTCTGAAGAAAGTAATTTCCAAAGTTCAAAGGGAAATATCTCCATGTGCAAAGATCACTAATGGTATCCTAAAAGTGCTCTTTCATTTCAGTTAAGATGAAAGAGGAGCAAAGACCTGCTGTTTACAGCTTAAAACTAGGTTAACTTTAAACTGGGTTTGTTTGCCTGGAGGAAGGAGATGAAGAGTCCAAGCTGGCAGATCTCGGTTAGCAGTCTTCTACAGGGGGTGCCTGCTAAAACAGGAGCAAGGAGTGTTCTCCCACTGCCACTGCTGTTGGTAGAGTGTGTGTGCTCACAGGGGAAGTAGATTTAGCCTACAAAACAAGTGTGCAGCAGGTTAAATACTAGAATTAATATATGCAGTAGTACCCAGACCTAGAGGGACACCAGCAGCCAACATATTCTCAAGATAGCAAAGCATTTACATGCTGGGATTTACTAACAGTGTTAAGCATTTCCAAGAAATGCAAGTTGACTTCAGGCACACAGCTTAGCTCCATTTCAGAAGAAGGCAGTACAGCTGGGAAATTGCAGGTGGTTAAGTCTAAACTGATTTCATATTCAAACATTTTGCAAACACTGACTGCATTTCTTTTTCCTGGGCAATCACAGTTGCCACCAAGTGATTGTGCAGAGTATACATGCACATGAAGCTAATTTTTGCCGAAAACAGTCCTTAAGCAAAATACTCTATAAGGTATGGAATGTATATTAGTAAATACTATAAACTTTGGGAAGATTGACTAAGTTAGGCCTAAGCAGTCTCATAACAGAGCTTCTGACAGGCTAGCTTTTTTCTGTACCTACATAGTGCTACACATCAGCTAAAAAGAACATTTCAGATGGATAAATGAGACTTGAAAGAAAATAAATTCAGTCATAACCAAACTCATTTTGTCTAACATTGCCTTCCAAAGATTTAACATGCACTGCTTGTTCCAGTCATAAAAATTAGAAAGTTTAACTTCATTAAGGTAAGGCTACAACTGTTTGCAAATAGACAGTCATGGACCTGTCAAACCAAATTGATTTGAATAGAAGGGAACCACTCAGCCTTTCTAATCCTAATTTTGGTAGGCAAGTACAACATCACATCAGTAAACTTATGGCCACAGAGAAACAGCGGAAAACATTAGGGCAATTGAAAACAATTCCATTCAAATACAATTTTAAGTGCAAATCTAGACCTGCAGACATGAAAATTAAAACATGACTTGCAATCCTATTTGTTTCCTCTTTTTTTTTTTTTTTAATATGTCTACACTGATTAAAATGAGTTTTTGCTGAAATTGTTGTACTGGAACAATAACTACCAGCAATGGAACAAGCACAAAATCCCATTCTGATTGGTCACATCTTTAAAAGCCAAATTTTCCTATGAAGTTACTGTAGAAATTTAAAAACTATCAGGGAAAGGCAGTGGAAAAATACTTGTTTTCACAAGTAATAGAATTAATGTTTTTTTTCTTCTATTTTAGAAAGAGCTTTAGCTCTTCATCAATGACAGTTACATTTAAGCAAATAAACTGATTCCTCTAACATGCATTTCTAGTCTAATAGCAGAAGCCAATACCCTGATTAATATTGCATTATGGGTTCTATTGATGAATGACTCCTCTATTTATTTGAATACTAACCTCCTAGTCACTCTGAGCTCAGTTCAAGATGTGAAATGTCTCCAGACATTCTATATATTGCTACAGAAAGACATTGAGTTTTTCATAGAAGTAAGGTCTAAATCATATTTTGACTTACACAGCTGAAATGAGTAATAAAATTCCCTGCAGAAGTACAGCTATTTGCTGTACTTCTGATACAAAAGTGTTTTCTACTGAATAGTCTACAGCAGCTATGTGAATTACAACTTTTATTAATTCATCTTCTTAACTAGTTTTTCATTTACATCAAAGAAGTCATGACTTTTTTTTTTTTTTTTTTACTGCTCCCAGAAAAGGGAGAAAATAGAATAATCAGTCTTGAGGTACTAGTGGTAAAATTAGTATCTTTCATGCACATCTATTTCTTAATAGCTTTTTTATTCTGCAATGATATGAAATATTTCACTTTCACTGCACTTCTCAGTTTTATTACTGATGCCCTGAAAAATTGTGTTTTTCAGTGAAAAGACAACTTTTGTACAAGAAAAATCTACCAATATGCCTATGCTGTTTGCTGACCCCATCTTTTCTCCTTCAGCCATGTAAATGGAGAGAAATGTTTTCATTTAGTTTGCTTTAACCTGTTTCTAAAGACTCCAATTTTGTTTTTCATATCTTTATGAGAAGTCTGACAATGCTCATTTCCAAAAAATTAAGTGACGTTGTATGTGGTAAACTCGTCAAAGGGAAAAACTGTTCTCTTAAATCTGTAAGCACTGGAAGTACACCTTGCAGGCTTCATGCAGCAATGTGCCAGGCATTTTACATTCAGCAAGACACCTGAGACTTGTTACTATTTCTCATGTTCCTTAGTTTTCTGAAAACTAGGACCAAAATTGTGTCCACCTTTTACCGCCTGGGTAGCTTTGGATATGCCAAGGATCTGCAGAGGTTTCTGACAGTGACTGATGGAAGTGCTGAGCACCTCTGACAGTCAGACCATGTACCTATTACTTTTCTGTTGTTTTTCTTGCCACTGAGTGTTTTTATGGCTTTCATCTTTGCACAGCTCATCTCTTCATAGTTTAATGATGCATTTCCTGTATTCCTCATGAGAGTTAAAGTTCCACATTCAATCTATTCCCATTTTGTCTTCAAACTTCTCTGATTAGAGGTTCTGCCTTACAGATTTTCCTACATTCTTACAAAATACAGCTTCTACAGAAAATATTTCTCATGTTTAGAGCTATGAGTTGCAGCAGTTGAATTAGAGGCAGTTCAACACAACCTGTTCCAAATAATAAAAAATCCAGAGTCCAACCAACTGGTAAAACTCTCCCTGCAAGCTCTGGTAAAGCTCTGCCTCTGCAGATGGAGGACAGCTCACCATGAACTCCTTCAAGGGGAGCTGCACCAACTCTGTCACTCCAAACAAACGAGACTTGATAGTACTGCACCTCCTGGGCAAAGAGAAAATTCACTAATTCCTCTGTCACACTTTCCAGGCAGCTTTAGGAGGAGAAATATTTGATGTAATCAAACATTTGAGAATTGCAGCAATGCTGAAGGGATGGGAACAGACAGACAGCCAAAATCAGGCACAAGCAGCAACAGGCAAAGGTTCATCCAAACCAGGGGACTTAAATGTCCTCAATACGTGATGAAACCACTCCTGCTGCAGTCAAAACTGCAGGGTCTGCCTAAACCATTTTTTGGGACTCAGCTTTTAAGCTATTTTAAAACAGTTGATAGTTCAACAGTTTTCCAAACAGTTTTAAGATATGTATGTACGGTCCCCCTCTTGTTCTCCCAGTAGAAATGCAGGAGCCAATACTAGTAGCTTTCAATACAATGAGTTCAACAAGTGCTTAAAAGCTCTGCCTTTGAGTACTTGAGTATTCAAAGTTGGCAACAACGAAAAAAAAACCCCACACTTTCAGCCATTATGAACACGGATAGAGAAATCAACCTTCTTTATAAGCCAATGGCCTCATTATTAAGTGATAAAAGGAGGAAGCATTATAAAAATGGCATGAACAGTTTCAAAGACTGGGGAATCACACAGATGAAGGCTGAAATGCAGTTAAGATGACACAAAACAAGCCACTTCCAACAGGACCATTCCGATCACATCATGTCCTGAAGACATCAAACTGAATGCAACTGAGAAGTGAGAAAATGACAGCAGCATTTTCAGAGTTTAAATCCAATTTTTGCACATGAGACAAAAATAAACCAGGAATAAAATGAAGTCATGGCTGAAAGAGGTAATTTGTAAAGCAGCATTACTGCTGGTACATTCAAAGTTGATTTTTTTCCTGTAAAAAACCCTAAAATGTCCCAAATTGCTAAGGAACTAATTCAATACATCTGAATACACCTGAAGTAATCTTTTAATTAACATTTGGACAATAGGTGCTGCAACATGAAAGAATTATGACAGAGCCAGCTACTGTCTGTGTCTCCGTACTTGCTCCAAGCCTTTGTTGAACACCTGCCACATGATCTTGCTGCAGTGCTGAAGCAAGGAATAAAGGATTAAAAATGATGCAGTGATAGTAACTCTAGAGCAAGTTCTATTCAGGGAGAGGATGACAGCCTGATCACAGCAAACTTTCCAGAGTAATGGAAATGAGTCCAGCACAGTTACCTGCTGGCTCCACACGTGCTACATGGGCTACAAGGCACACAACTCTTGTGCTGCAGAGGTGATTTCATGAAGCTAACTGGGAAGGTGTTGGATTACATGGAAAGAAAAGTCAATAAAATGCTTCTCAGTACAGAGATTACATAAATCAGCAACCCCATATGGGTATCAATCAGCAAACAACCTGGAGATCCTACAAACAACTACTGCTATTAACCCTTGCAGTAGCCAAACAAAACAGCACGTGGTGAAATTCTTTGAAGCAGTGCTGATGAACTTCATTTTTCAAGGCATTCCTCAATATGTTACTTAGCTTTTTCAAATTAAAAGAGTGCTTATTGAGGTCAGCCAGCAGAAATTTAAAGTTACCCAGAACACTGTCCTAATGCCATAGAAGACATGCATGATATAAGATGCTTGATTTACCCACAACTTCAGAAAAAAAAACCCCTATACTTTTAGCGTCCTATTTGTGCATTTGAAGAAATTACAAGTTCCACACTTATTTGGGATGGAAAGGCTGAGTAAGTAATAAGAATCCATTTCATTTTATATTCTTGACACGTGTTCAGTATTTTAGAGCACATAATGTATACTAAGTACATCATTAAAGCTCATGGAATAATCAATATCAGAGTGATAAAGCCAAATCACCCTGTGTTTCTAGAATAATTTCGATAATAAAAATGAAACTTACAAAACAAATTGTTCTCTGAGGCCAAACATGAGGTTATGTCATAGAACACAGAACCTAAAAGACTAAGCAATCAAATTTTGGCTACGTAACAAAAGTTATCCAATTTTGATAGATCATTGCAGAAAACAAACAAACAAACCAACCAATCAAAAAAAACCAAAACAAAAAGTACTTAGGAAATGGCCTGGAACCTGAGAAGGAAGGAAAAGGAACACAAAAAGTACAGCAAACATCTCACTGAAAAGTTAAAGTGCTTCCTCCTGTATACTATTTTTGGAAGGGGCAGAGATAAGAAGATGAACATCATATCAAAGTGAATAATCATGCATCCTACATCGAGACAAAGTGCCTGATCTTAAGAGCCCTTGTGCTGATTAACTCCGTGTATAACTGAAACCAAATGACAATTCTCCAGTCAGTGTCAATAAAATTGGGAAGGGAAAACTGCAGGCAATTGAGGTAATTAATCCTGGAATAAATCTGTTCATAGGCAATCCAAACTGAGTAACTTTCCAGCTCTATTTTACGCTGGTTCTCAGGTAAGTAAATGGAAAAGTAATAGACATGAATTAAACATTCTCATTTCACAGTGCTAAGCATTCACCCATCACCCATGAAGCTCATTCCTCATCCCTTGGGCATCAATTGCAGCAGTGCCTGCTTAATAAATGAGCACCAATTATTCAGAATTATTAACAAATGTACTCAGCACGTACTCCCCTTTTTCCGTACATCCAAGAGTGCAGAGCAACAGTCTGGCATACAAAATATCAAGGCATAGGGCAATCACAACAAATAAATCAACTTAACAAAGAAGCAATAGTGGTAGTAACTATGCTTAGGAATGACTACACTGTTTGGGTTCTTTTTAAGAAATACAGTCTCAGAGCTAGAAAAGTATCCTCAGAAAGTGTGTGTTACAGAAAATCCATAAAATTATTGCTGCTCCAATGTGTAACTTTCCCATAAAATATGCAAATATACATATAGTGTCTCTTTTTCAGACAATTTTTATATGGAACTAAAATCCAATATTTGGAATTATTAATTGTTACACCTTTTATACTATTTCTTGGCATTACTTAAAATGAAAACTGTTTCACTACTAAGACCTAACTAATAAGACAACCATACTAAACACCATCTGGTAAGTATCACAATATCCCCAACACCACTAAACCTCCCCAGCATGCCCTGCACAGCAAAAAGATGTTGAAATTATAACAAAATGTTTACTCAGGAATGCTTTCTCATGAAGAAAACCTCTTGGCTTCTACTCGTTTTTAATTCTGTTCAAGCTTCCCCTCAATTTTTTTATTTCTGGATAATTTTTAAAATTCTGGATAATAATCTACACAAAGACTGAATAAAGTTTCAGTTTTCAAACAGTCTACATTGAATCAAATTAATCAGACATTATCTTTCTAAGCAGTAAATACAGATCATGTTCTTCTGGTAAGTTATTACTCATTCCTGTAAGGAATACTTTTGTCTCAAGGAATTTTGAAAGGAGTGTTAGTTCTGGGGTCAAAAAGGCAATTCAAATTCTCTCTCCTGTTTTTCTCTCTAACAGTGTGCCATTTTACAAATGGAAAGGTTAATGCACACATATGCTGGTGCACTGAGCCTTCAGTATGCAGGAATTGATCTAACAAAACCCATCTGAACCAATTTACACTAATTTACAAACTCAGATTCCAGAGCATCTACTTATTACTCTTATAAAGCAGTGACTAACTCTAAAGCAGGAAGTTCCTGAATCACAAATCTCTGGAATCTGCTCATGTTCCCTCTAGAAAGAATAGAAATTATTCTGTGCTTTTCTCCTCCTGACTCTCCTCCAAACATCTGTTGCTGGCCCTTGTCAGAGAATGGATATTGAACAAAATAGACCCAGTAGGACTCTTGTCATGTTATTTGGCATTCAGCTTGATTTCTCTTCCCTTCTTTAATATTAATTTTGATTTAATTTTATATTTCCACACATAACCAAACTTGTGAAAGATAAATTTCATTTTTACAGTTAAAATATTTTTGCTTTTGATGCCTTTTTCTGCTAATGCAGTGTATTTGTACATACATAAAAATCTAAGTTCAAAACAAAAACTTGTCAAAATGTCTCATTAAAGACACTATCACTATTCAAATTTTATCTGATTTCCTTCTGCAGAGACATTTATCTCACAACTAATCAAAGGTGTTGGCTCAGTTTCACAATGCTTTCTCATTCAATTGAATTATATTATCTCCAGAGTTTCTTCAGTCACAGAGGATTAAAAAAAATTTAAATAGGTCTTTATTTTCAAACATTGTCTCCTTCCTGAATTTATTCACTTTTTCCTCACTTTTTCATTTTTTGTTATTTAGCTCTCCCTACTCCTAACAAACATTTTCAAATCAGTTTTTTCTGAGCAAACATCCAGAAGATTGTTGAGTATTTAAACCACACAGCCCTTTCCTGAAAAACCACAGGGTGTTATACATCCATTACTCAAAGAGCTGACAACACTGTACCATCCCTGGGAGGCTTTTGAGCTCTGAACTGGATCATTTCTGTAGCATTAGAGTAGTGCAGCTACACTGCTACCAAGGCCTGCAGGGGTTTGGTCAGAATTAATGTGACCACGACTGTAGATGCAGATATTATTTGGTAATGCTAATTTAAGAAACATTTTATGGATTGGAAGAAAGAATAAACAGTAACAGTTGGTATATTTTATTTCTGGGCATTGTCAAGATTTTCCTGCTTGAGAATAAAAAAAGAAAAAAGCAATATCATTCAGGTCAGAGTGATATTTTCTAAGGTAATAAATAAATCCATGTGGAAAGCTGACAGCCATTACAGGCAGATGAAAATCATGTTCCATAAAGGGAAAGCCTTCTTCACACATGTCACAGCAAACAATGCCATTTGCTGTTCTCCTGAAGCACACTGCTGTCTCTCATATGGTATAATGGCACAAAACTGTTCTGTTGCTTTTCTTACTCTCCTTTCTTATTCCCCCTCCCAAGTTTTCTTGCTTTTGTCTGACCAGGAGTTGCATTCGTGCCCTGAACATAGAGTGACACAAGCAAACAAGGATTTCTCTTGCAACAGATGCCCAAATACTCAGAAACTTACAGGTTTTAGTATTTTAAATTCAGAGAAACAGCAGGAAACATTTTCAAACTCACAAGCTTCCAAAATACAATACTTTCTCATTTAGTCATCTCTTCACATGACTGCTGAGCAGGCTCATCAGACAACAGGCTACACTGTAAATCCTATTGCTCTCAAGAGGACTACAGTTCCATGACTAGTTTAGATGTCTCTTACACTGATTAAAATTAGCATTTAAAATATACACACAGGGAGTATTTTCTGAAAACTAATAGTCAGATCAAGGCTTTGTCTTGGTCTGCATTTCCAAGTTTCACTGATGAGGCTGCACCTGTTCAATTCAAATCACATATACTGCTCAGCAGGTTTTGACTTCATCAGAATTTCTGATATAGACAATTTCCCTACAGAAGTGTTATTTTGCCTGATTAGTATTTGGGATGTTCTGATGGCATTTGCTCCATCTACACTAGAGAGAACAGGGTTTGGCTCCAACTGTATCCAGAGCCACAGTTGCCTACATAAGATGGTCCAGCCTGTGCTCATCATTCATCTGGCTCATAAAAAGTAATTAAATGATTAATGAGTCCTTCCCAACCCATCTAGAATTTGTGCTCAGTTCCAGACAGGTAAACATAGGGCCAGAGACGTTAAATTTAAGAAAAATGCAGTGAAAGTGCCATGGCATCATTCAAAACCTGTCACAGGAGCTTGCCAGCAGATATTCTGCATTGTGTCTACAGCACACTCCATCTGCACCTTCAGTAGTACAGACAGGGCTGTGCAAACCCATCTCCTACAGCAGAGCACATATTCCAGAACAGGGATAAAATTACCTTGTAGGAGCTAAAACGTCTACTGGCTCAAAAATTACACGAGTGCTGTGCAATTGGTACAGACAGAGCACAGTGAGCCTGCTGCTCTCACACCTTCCACAATGCCTGCTAAATTCCAACACATCTCCTTTCCCTATCAGATTCCTGACAAGAGACCAAAAGATAAAAATTACCCTGGGCAATTTTCTTGACTTGTGGGTTTGTTGTCCTGTGACAATATTGCTCTAAGTGGTAACTTTATGTTTATATTCATTTTTACTTTCATCTGTCTGAATATTATTTAGAATTACTTCCTTCTCTTCATTGTATCTCTTTTAGCCAGTGCAAAACCAGAAATCAGCAGGGGGTGGGGAGTGCAGCAGGAGGTTGAGTGAAATGCAGCAACATGAAGCATTCTGCAAAATCTTAGAAGTGTGAATCGATTCATACAATACCCTGACGAGCAACAGACATGTTATCCCATTTTATGGCAATCTGAGACACAATTTAAGTGACTTGCCTAAGGCCAGAACTGACAGACTGGGGATTAGAGGTCCTGT
This sequence comes from Dicaeum eximium, assembly GCA_013396995.1. NCBI lineage: Eukaryota > Metazoa > Chordata > Aves > Passeriformes > Dicaeidae > Dicaeum > Dicaeum eximium. The sequence continues at coordinate 1,378,514 of VWZP01001408.1, read as the reverse complement.
CTACCATTCTCTTCCATTTACTATTCTGATTTATAACTGCAAAAGGGAGGCATAGCCTGACTCAAGAAATAGTATTAAAGAAAACCCCAAAGAAATTCTAGTGCCAGACTACAGCATGTGCTTTGCCTTGCAGAAGATGATCAAAACTGTTTAAGCATCAATACCCAAGTTCAGTGTAAAAATCAGACTTAAACTTTTATAGAGAGATCTGAAACATAAGGCATAATTGAAAGACTAGAAAATTGTATGCAAAACAGAAAACTGATTAGATTTTACAAGTTCTGAGAAAGCAGTGCTGGCTATTTCTTGAAGCTTGAACTCCCTGCATCACCCAGCATTTTTTGTTTGCTATTGGCAATGAAATCTTACCTGATATTAGTAGAGAAAACAAGCATCCAAGTACCTGAAAAGACCGTATGTGAGTTTCTTTGTACCATGCTTAGGAAATGCAGTGAAAGGGAACAGGGCATCTATTCTTTCCTACACTATTCTGTTGTGTCATTTTATAATTTCTAAGTAACCTTCAGATAAATAAGTGAATAATTCAGTTTCACAATATAACAGTGCTAAGTAATTTTCCCCAAGCTCCCATAAAAGGCTTTTTACAGGTTTGAGAAAGCAAATCAAAGATACAACTTCACCATCCCAGAATAAGGTAGATTAGTACTGAATGCAGTATTGCTAAGCTAACTCTGGTCTGATTCTGTTCCCATTTTACTCTCTCCTCTTTTCCACAGCCCCTAAATCCCTCTGACAAACTAGAGAACAGCTCCTAAGAGAAGCAAAACATGCCTTTTTTCAGTAGAAGCCACTACATCCCAAATCTTACCTTCTGGTGGCTTCTCTTTTGACATGTTCCTAGACTCAGAACTTATTCTGGCATGGTCAGAGCTCAGAAAAGAGGAGGATGTGCCCCAGCTAGGAACACAGCAGCATTCTCACAAAATGTGTACATTTACAGAGAGAAAGAATTAAGCAGCACACAGCTAAAAGGAAAAAGATCTAGAAGGGAAGATAAAGAGTCTCCAGGGAAGAGTGAAACCAGAAATCAAACACACCTGCTGTGTTGTTCCTTCCCAGTATCCATGCCTGGAAAAGAAAATTATTTTCCAAACAATTTAATTAAACTAAAAGCATATGTGTTCTGCAACACTTGCCTTTAAAATCCCTGTTATTTTGTCAAACACTTCAAACTTATCTTTGGCAGCTTCCTTGACATCTCTTCATCCTACCCAGCACTGGTCCAGCTGACCAGCCAAGGGTTGATGGCCACAGCAAGGACCCATATGGGGACTGCAGCCTGTTACAAGTGACAGGAGAGAGGCTCTGGTGCAGGGGAAAGAATTCCCAACCCCTGTTATCATAATTCCCAATCCCTGTTATAAGAAATGGAAGAAACAAAGATCCCTTTATTAAAAAACCTACAAGTTTTTCTTTAAATTAAGAAATGAAAGAAGCTGGAGTGTCAGAGTATTTTTGTAGCTACTGAGCCTCTAACTCAACCTTCTTCCCAAAAGAAAGGAAGAAACATAACTAATATAAGTTGTGGTTCTTAACTGCCTCGGGAACAATTTTATCTGCAAAGAAAATGGCCTGCAATAAACCCAGAACACTCTGGAGACTGAACAGCATTCCAAGGAGAGGAAATGAGTGATCCATTTTGCATTTACAAGGTTACATCCTGAAGTAATCATTAGAAGCTTTTTTTTGCATCTTTTGAACAAATCCATCATTGATATAAAAGCTCTGCAGGACAAAGTGCCTGCTTAAATTCAAGAGATGGGAGAAGGAAAAGGGGTTTTTCTTCCATGAAATTAAACATGTCTGTGCTCCCCAAAGATGGGAGAGCTTCCAACAGACCGGGTGTTACACAGACTATTTCCAGCTGAGTTGCACTCTTGCCATAATAGCAAAACCACATGAAATTAACTCTTCATATAAGAACTTATTGAAGCTGGGTTCTCCTTACTTCACAGAAAGCCACATTCCAGTTATTCCATGAGATCATGTAGGCAATTTGCAATAAACATCCAGTCTGCTCCAAAGAATTGGCAGGCAGTGCATTTTGTGTTTAAGGAACAGCACCAAATATTATGAAAGCAGCATCTGCCAACGCTTTGTGTAGTGCAGTCTGTGTTCCAACACCCACATAGCTCATACACAGTGTTCAGTGCTAGGCTTCACCATCAACTGGAAAATATCTTTTCCAAATTAATTCTGTCTTTCATCTACGGTTTTCCTGGAACTTCTAAGCATGTTTGGTAAAATAAAGGCTTCTATTTTTTTCTTTTGTAAGCAGAAAAAGCATTTTAAGTAGAGTCAGTGATATGAAGGCAGGCAAACATTCCACAGAGCTACAGAACACATCACACAGGAATATAATCCTGCCCCAAGAAGCCTAGAACATTTTTTAACTGAAACCAGCAAATGAAACTACGCAATGAAAACCTGAAATTATTGCAGAGACTAAAATGAAAATATTCTCTTTTTTTAAATAATGTTTCTAATTCACTTTTTTTACATGGAGTAGAGGTTGGGAAATGTGAAATTTAATGTACTCATTAAAGAAAATTTGAGAGGCAGACCTACAAGTTCAGCTAAGCACAGAAGTTAAGACAGAGCGAGTGTGATGTTTTTTATACCTCTCAATAAAAACACATGGCCTAGACACATCCAATATGATTAGACAGAAATTTCCCAATGCTCAAATTAGTGTGTTCATGCTGCCTGTGTGAGTTTGCACTAACAGCACTGACTGGCAGCACTCCTGGCCTGATGAAACATTATTTCTTACTTGCTGAGACTAAAAACATTTAAAGTAATATTTTCACTTATCACAACTGTTATTAGTTGCAGCACAACTGCTGCATTAAGGCAAAAGACAGGGCACAAAGTGTGACAGAACATCAGAACAATTCAGAGATCACTCTCCATGACAGAGCAATCAATATACAACATCCCAAAGAAGCTGCTTTTTATTTCCATAACACCTAACATGTCTCCCTACCGGGAAATGTGCTCAAGCACAAACAGAAACAACTCCCTCCCTTTCATGCATTTATATATTGCTTTGAAAGTGACAGGTCATTCCTACCGTACCTCATCTTCCTCAGCTTCATCTTGAAACTATGTGTTGCTTGTAAACCACTCAGGGAATAGAATCACAGGGAATTAATTTTTGGTGCATTAACATCTGCTCTTCCTTTCTTCAGTTTGATCCCAGCTCCAAACAACATAAATGTTTAACACAGGAATGTACTGTTTAAGTAGAATGTCAAACATCAATGATGAAAACACTTCCATAAAACTGCTTTGATTATTTACAGAAGATTCAAGTCTTTGATCTGAAAAAGGTACACTTTCCCTGAGAAATGATTCACACACTGAACCATGTATGCAACACAACTATTTCCTTCTCAATACAAAAACATAAATAGTAGTATGTTTCCTTTAAGCATGTCTGTGAGAAAATCTTTGAGGGACCTTCCTTGAAATAAAATAGGCATGGAGTTAATGGAACTGGCAAATGGCTTTGCTTTGGGGAAGTTAAATCACAGTTGAAAAAAGTTCCCTACAAAACCTCACATGTAAAGAGGCTTGCTAGATGGTTTGTTCTTTAGTGCTGTCATTGTCCAAATAATTGTGGAGGCTTCCACCCCTGATGTCTCTTACTGCACCCTTCTACCTGAGGAGTACCCTGGTACAAGGGCACTTCCCTGCAAGGTGTCAGAGATCAACATTTCACACAGGACTGCCGCAACAGCAGCTGCATATTTTCTCCTCTTAATTTCAACTGCAGAGAAATAGACACATAAATATATCCCATAGCACACAAAAAAAACTGTGACATTCATGTCACAGCATCACCATTAATATTCATTTCATAGCATAACCATTTCTCTTTCAACCACTTCAGTTGAGACTGTTATTTAGCTTTTTAAAACCCCTTCAACTCTGTCAATGAACTTGTGAATACATCATATTAATCTAGTCCTAAATAATGCTTTTTATTTATTGATTATACAAACTGATACAATATTTGAGACAGACAGGTTGCATTTCTGATCAAGAGCAGAAACGGGTTAGAACAAAGAAAACACCATGTAACCGTAAGATATAAATGAGTTTATGGTTCAGACACTACCAAACTTGTCAAAACAAAAAAATTAAATGCTAGCAAGAGACATGTAAATTCTTTGAGAGTTCACAATAGTCATCTATGCTGAACACAACTTTCATTTCTTTAAGTTAACTGCACAACAGTGAAAGTAGCATTTAAAAATGCATTCCTGATATACACCAATTTTAGAGCAAAATTAGAACTTGCTATTTTTGTTGATCTCCCATATTGAAGGGAAAAGAAAAAATTAAATCTCAACTCTTATTTATATTGGCTAATTCTATTTACAGTGGAGAAAGCACAGACACTTTGTGGCCCCCCAGGTCAGAAAAAGTATGTAAAAGTGTAGTGATCTCTGGGTAAGAGGGATAGACCAGCCTGTGTTATGCAGCCAGCACTACCCAGTTCCTGGAAATGTTTGTGAGAAGACCAGACAGACAAGGGTCTGGTCTCTCCAAGAGCTCCAATGTCCTCACAAATTTTATCTTTTCCAGTGGGGATTTTAACAGGATGTCTGTTAGATTAAATCTTTCCACAGAGCAAAAATGAAGAATAATTTCTATTCAGCCATTTGATTTCTACAAACTGCAGAAATTAACACAGTAGCTATATTCCATTTTCCATCTAACATTTACAGGGTTTTATGAACACATCAGGGTCAAGTGCACTCATAAGTCCAGTTTAATTACTTCCATTTCCATATCCACACAAAAATCATAGAGGATTCCAAGTTTTAAGTGTCCTAATCAGATAACTAAGCAAAAGAAAGAATAAGCAGTAACCTGAAGTAACACCAGGGCTATAATTGTCAAATAAAAATGGAGAAATAAATGCTTTTACTATTTCTCTCTCTAACCAGCAGTACCTAGAAATCAATTCCTCTGTCCGCAAGCTTCTGAGATGATTTTCTTCAATACACCCTCAGACAAAGGAGTTTCACCAGACATGCATAATGCATCCAAAGCAGTTCAGAGATAGATATACAGCCCTTGCCACAGGGACACATGCAAGATACTGCAGGAATTTGTATCCCATTCCAGTCACATGAGTTGTGTGGCACAGAGCTTGCATGGTTCATTCCCCCCCTGTGCTTCCCAGGATGAGCACTGCAGTTCCAGGGCTATTCACCAGCACTACAAAGCTACCTCAGGGCTGAAATCAGGCCCCATCAAAAAGAAAAATGTTGTGTTTTACGACCATATATAATTTGCTGGGATTAAGTATATCGTCCTGTTTTTAAATTCAAACAATAGAATGACCTATATTAATTCAACTTTTCCAAAACCTAAGAATGTACTTTGAAACTGCATCTCCCCTCAGCTGAACAGGAAAAAACACCAAACCCACAACAAAAATAACCGCTCAGCTTATCTTTGCTCTAGTCTTTCTAAAGACCTTAATTTTTACAGCATGACATTGCCCATAAAGGTGACAAGGGTCTGAATCATATGTGGCTAAAGCTGTTTTTTTGCTGGAGTTGTGAAGCAGAGTGTGAAACAAGGCTGGCCATGAACTACAGATTAACCCCAAAACAATTCACATACCCTGTGCACAAAGCAAAGACGTCAATGCTGTCTGCTAAATCCTGACCAAAATAGAACATCAGGCACCTAAAACTTTAGTTGCAGCACTACAAGCTTATTCTAAAGGTTTAAATAAAAGTTCAGTTTGTTGGTTTTGGTTTTTTTAAATCCTGAAATCAGAGGCAATGACTTTAATCTCTAAAACAAGACAATAAACATGAAAAAGCCCCACCTGAGCATGCAAGAAATTGCACTGAAAGAAATGGAAATCATCCTGCTCAAACCTGATTTAGAGACCAGCCCTTTCCAGAGCTTTTAGAGCTTTCTCATGGTTTACATATAATAGGATCCAAATAGTGTTCGTGGGAATTTATCATTCACCTAGAACCGTGTCATAGGATTTTCAAAAATTTTGTTGCCCAAGTCCANCCACTTCAGTTGAGACTGTTATTTAGCTTTTTAAAACCCCTTCAACTCTGTCAATGAACTTGTGAATACATCATATTAATCTAGTCCTAAATAATGCTTTTTATTTATTGATTATACAAACTGATACAATATTTGAGACAGACAGGTTGCATTTCTGATCAAGAGCAGAAACGGGTTAGAACAAAGAAAACACCATGTAACCGTAAGATATAAATGAGTTTATGGTTCAGACACTACCAAACTTGTCAAAACAAAAAAATTAAATGCTAGCAAGAGACATGTAAATTCTTTGAGAGTTCACAATAGTCATCTATGCTGAACACAACTTTCATTTCTTTAAGTTAACTGCACAACAGTGAAAGTAGCATTTAAAAATGCATTCCTGATATACACCAATTTTAGAGCAAAATTAGAACTTGCTATTTTTGTTGATCTCCCATATTGAAGGGAAAAGAAAAAATTAAATCTCAACTCTTATTTATATTGGCTAATTCTATTTACAGTGGAGAAAGCACAGACACTTTGTGGCCCCCCAGGTCAGAAAAAGTATGTAAAAGTGTAGTGATCTCTGGGTAAGAGGGATAGACCAGCCTGTGTTATGCAGCCAGCACTACCCAGTTCCTGGAAATGTTTGTGAGAAGACCAGACAGACAAGGGTCTGGTCTCTCCAAGAGCTCCAATGTCCTCACAAATTTTATCTTTTCCAGTGGGGATTTTAACAGGATGTCTGTTAGATTAAATCTTTCCACAGAGCAAAAATGAAGAATAATTTCTATTCAGCCATTTGATTTCTACAAACTGCAGAAATTAACACAGTAGCTATATTCCATTTTCCATCTAACATTTACAGGGTTTTATGAACACATCAGGGTCAAGTGCACTCATAAGTCCAGTTTAATTACTTCCATTTCCATATCCACACAAAAATCATAGAGGATTCCAAGTTTTAAGTGTCCTAATCAGATAACTAAGCAAAAGAAAGAATAAGCAGTAACCTGAAGTAACTTCAGGGCTATAATTGTCAAATAAAAATGGAGAAATAAATGCTTTTACTATTTCTCTCTCTAACCAGCAGTACCTAGAAATCAATTCCTCTGTCCGCAAGCTTCTGAGATGATTTTCTTCAATACACCCTCAGACAAAGGAGTTTCACCAGACATGCATAATGCATCCAAAGCAGTTCAGAGATAGATATACAGCCCTTGCCACAGGGACACATGCAAGATACTGCAGGAATTTGTATCCCATTCCAGTCACATGAGTTGTGTGGCACAGAGCTTGCATGGTTCATTCCCCCCCTGTGCTTCCCAGGATGAGCACTGCAGTTCCAGGGCTATTCACCAGCACTACAAAGCTACCTCAGGGCTGAAATCAGGCCCCATCAAAATGAAAAATGTTATGTTTTACAACCATATATAATTTGTTGGTATTAAGTATATCGTCCTGTTTTTAAATTCAAACAATAGAATGACCTATATTAATTCAACTTTTCCAAAACCTAAGAATGTACTTTGAAACTGCATCTCCCCTCAGCTGAACAGGAAAAAACACCAAACCCACAACAAAAATAACCGCTCAGCTTATCTTTGCTCTAGTCTTTCTAAAGACCTTAATTTTTACAGCATGACATTGCCCATAAAGGTGACAAGGGTCTGAATCATATGTGGCTAAAGCTGTTTTTTTGCTGGAGTTGTGAAGCAGAGTGTGAAACAAGGCTGGCCATGAACTACAGATTAACCCCAAAACAATTCACATACCCTGTGCACAAAGCAAAGACGTCAATGCTGTCTGCTAAATCCTGACCAAAATAGAACATCAGGCACCTAAAACTTTAGTTGCAGCACTACAAGCTTATTCTCAAGGTTTATTTAAACGTTCAGTTTGTTGGTTTTGGTTTTTTTAAATCCTGAAATCAGAGGCAATGACTTTAATCTCTAAAACAAGACAATAAACATGAAAAAGCCCCACCTGAGCATGCAAGAAATTGCACTGAAAGAAATGGAAATCATCCTGCTCAAACCTGATTTAGAGACCAGCCCTTTCCAGAGCTTTTAGAGCTTTCTCATGGTTTACATATAATAGGATCCAAATAGTGTTCGTGGGAATTTATCATTCACCTAGAACCGTGTCATAGGATTTTCAAAAATTTTGTTGCCCAAGTCCACTTTTATTATCATCACCAATGAGAAAATCTGGAATACCAGTGCAAAATTTTTAGGTTTCTACTGAGATTTAATTGGCTGAACTGTTTGCTTCAGTAGTTACTACACCTACAACTTCAGTCGTGACCCACTCTTGGGGAAAATGGGAAACATGGAAAAGTTTCTGTTGAGTCAGCAAGATTCTTCTACTTGCAACAACACATATTAATTGCTGAGCAACACACAATGCAAAAAAATGAAACAGTAATGATCAGTAATTATCTTATGTTAATTCCACAGGCAGACAGCATGTTGGCTTAATGATTTACTCATTTTAGTCAGACTTGAGGCGCATTTGCCACATACACAGAGAATATCAGCTCTCTCTATACCACTGAACACACCTGACAGCTTGCTCTCACTTTCTTTTTTAACACAAGCCTTGAAATCTGCTCCTTAAAATGGAATTATACCTCAAAAAGACTTTAATAATATTAGAAAGACAAAGAAAATTACTTTCAGTTAAATAAGTACTAGATAAAATACCTAGTTACACCAAAAAGAATAAGGAATAACTTAAAGTCTATTTAGACCAGCAGTGATCTCAGTGGGTAGAATATTTTAATGGGTTTCTATTAGAGTAAAACATACTGAGGTGATAATTTTGAATTGTTAATATGATTTTTTACATTGCAAGTAGTAAGATTTTTATTCTTCACTATGATGCTTTACAAATATATATCTTGTATTTAATATGGTTTTGTTATGTATTTAATGCTACTTAAATCACTACTGTAAGCAGTGATTTAAGCAGGCAAACATGGCTAAAAATTTTTGCCACAAGCTGCAAATAATTAGTATTAGACAAAAATGCTAAAATTCATAGGTCCTATGGGTTAGTAGCCATATGAAAGCCTGTCCAAATTAAACAAAACATGGAGTTAAACTAAAGTGTTCACTCCAATTTTTCTGTTATGGGGTTTTTCTGTACTGAGATACCATGAAAACTCACATTCATAAGCTTCCCTTATCTGGCTGCCCACAAAGCTTCCAATAAAATGCAACCATTAGAAACACGATAAGATCTGAACCTACTCCAAGTGAATTCTCAAATTCTTTAGGAGGCTATTTGAGGATTATCCACCAAGTAGATGGAAAGCAAGAGAAAACAGATTGGTAATACATTCAGTGAAATAGATTTCTAACTTAAGAAGAAAATTCTCCCAGAACCCATGGACATTATTGTTTACTGGAACAGCAGAGACCCCTGTAGATAGAAGTAATTACCATCTGTACAGGGCCAGCCCCTGTCACTCTTTTGTCTCACTTGGAGATGGCTTAGATGGAAACTCTGCTTGCTGCTGTGTCCCTGCAGGTCAGAGAGGAGCTACAGGATGGCTGTGGAGGCTGATACCATCTAGGTACAAATGACTATTTCCTGCTGGGATAATTCCTTGCAGCATCTTTGGTGACTCTAACCCCGGTCAGGTCACACCAAGCCCGTGACCAACTCCTATCAGTGCTATCTGCTTTTAATAGACACAGCCAGGACTGAGGGAGACAATGCTCTGAAATGCACTATATTTTAGGGCATTTTCCTGTGGTTCTTAAGTGAACACAATTATAAGGTTAATTATTTAAGAGTTAACAGGAGAGTACAAGCTCTGTCTGTCTCCTTATTCCTCTAAACTATGATTGCCACAGTCAGCTGCATTAAAGAAGTATTGTGTTTATATGGGTACATCAGGTGGTGAATACTTTCACAGACCTCAAAAAACTTAAATATCAAACTAGAGATCAGAGGTTTATTTTAATCAGCTAAAAAGATAATCTAAAGAGAAAAAAAGCCTTTTTCTTCCCCCACAGTAACTGTCACATTCCTCATTTGGAATACCTACCACTGTAAATGGATGCTTTGTTAAGCAAAGCAATAGTTGGTCTGAAAATTGTCAGCATGACAGAAGATTAGGCATTATGTGTCTGAACCAGTGTTCATTGTTATCTGCTTATCCAGTAATCAGTAATTCCTTTTATCTACAGCACAAAACTGTCCCTAACATGAACCTTCTGCTGTCATTTATAGCACAGTTAGCAGTATGGAAGTATTTTCCAATTAAGCCTGCTTGCTCTGATCTTACCCATGTTAGTAACCGTAGGTGAAAGAAGGTGGACTTGGCTCTTAATATTATCATTATTAAAAAAATTAAAAAAAAACCAACCAAAAACCAAGGAATAAAATCATATACACATGCAAAGAAAAATAAGGGCTCTTCTTTAGTCAACCACTTAATCCCTTTTAATTGCAACTGCCTAACAATAACCCTAAGCCTTAACTCTTTCAGCCCCATATGGCACTTAGAAGTGGTCCAGAAGAATTATCTTAAATCACCCACCCAGAAACTCAAAGACAGGTGTACAGCTTTCCAATTCCTAACAAAGGCTCTTAAGCAAGGACTGTGCCAGTGTTAATGATGTAAAATCTGTACACACATCTCTTCAGCACACAGGAGCACTTTGTGACACTAATATTTTACATGATCAATACTAACAGGATTGAGTTAAATTACAGAATCTAGGGATAGCATTTGGGAGGTTGTGCCCAAGACTGCACAGTAGAGAGTCTAATTAAGAGAACTTATTTCTAGGAGAAAAAAAAAAAACCCAGCCCAATTTATGGTGAGATACAAAAGGAGAAAACATTGCTTAGATTGTCCTTGTTGGGATTTTCTAGCAGCAAACAACACAGCAGTACAAGTACCCAGCAATGCACACGCTTGGTTAGGAGGCATGTCCAGGAGCAGAGATGGACACCAAGAACTCCTACCTCTGAAACCCTCCTCTAATTCAGCAACAATATTAACAGTAGTCACTAAAGGCATATAATTCATTGTAATCAGAGAGAAGTACCTTCAAAAATTAAATGAGTGCTGGGTTGTGTGTGCATTTTACAAGGGGCCAATGCCAACTAGAGCCTTCATTCAGCTGGGCAAAGCAACCACTCGCAATCCCTTGAAGTACTCTGAAAATCATTAAACCTGTTCTTGTCAGAGATCTCTAAAGTTACAATCACCCTCACGTAACTTTCCAGAAAAAGAAATCTCTTTGAAAACATACCAAAGAAAACTTGCCCTAATTACCAACTGATACATAATAACCCCATATGTAGCTGATCTGCAAACCTGGTAAATGATTAGCAGTGGAAAATAATAATTTTGCCTAGGAGTTAATTTAAAAAATCTGTCAAAGAAATCTATTTCTATGACAGTTGCCAACTTTATCATCAAAATCAAATGGTTTTTTCATTCCTAAAGCACAATCTCCTGTCAGGAAAATATCCTTAGTACTTGTTTATTTTAATTTTTATTATAAGTATGGAATTATTCTGACAATTGTCTACATTGATGTCTCTCTACTGCAAAACAGTAAGCAGAAAACCAGCTGTAACTCTTGCTGTAATGTCAATGTAGGCAGCAACTGCAATTTGGGAAGTAATACAGTGCCAGAAATTTAACTCACTTATAAAATGCCTGACAGATAAATCAGGGCTTGGGCCATTTTAATTGTGATCACAGAAATTTATGGTCATGAAGTCTTGAAGCAAAATATAATTTATTTAATCAGGGATAAATTCATTCAAGTAATTGTCATTATAATCAGCCCCTGAAAAGCAACCAAAGCTGAGGTTCAGTATTAGCTGATATTATATGAAGACTTAAACAGAGAAAAGCTGTTAGAATACTAACAACATATAAAGCAATTTTACTTATCTCCTAGTTAAGACAGAATGGACTCACATATGAGTAATAAGGGCTTGAACTCTGGTAAAATATATCTAAATAAGTGTTAAAAATGGCAAGAGGTTTAGCTGTTCCCATCCAAGCTGCCTCTGAAAGCTCCACTTGATACTTTGCAAAATATCCAAGATTTAAAATTGAAAAACTGTACCTTATTTGTGCTAATGTTTTCCTGCCTGAATATCCTTGTAGTAGCATAAATGTTTTACTATGTTTTGCTAGATAAGGCACAAGTGAGCTCACATAAATCCTTCTTTATGGGACAAAAGTAGCACACTGCCATCTGTGAAATAGTCTGAACATGGAAACAGCCTCCTCTGGAATCCAAGTGCAAAGATACATCAGACCAACTTCAGTGCCCAGTAAATCTAGGCCATGTTTCACTTTTAGTGCCACCTTGTATGGTGTTTACTTCATGGCAGACTCTTCCTACATTTAATCCTCAAATTACCTCACTCTGTAGTTCTCAACCTGAAAATCCTGTAAATAGGGTTCAGCCTTACTGTACCAGGAAGTTACTTCTCATTTTTGACACACTCACAAAGCCATACTGTGGGCAAGGGGATTATTGTTTTCTATTTCTCTGGGGAGGAGGAAAAGAGGAAAAAAAAAAAGAGGAAAGGAAAGCAAGTAGAGCTTAGAGGAAAAACCAATTCCAGACAGAGCAGATAATCACGCAAATAATTTAGAGGAAAAACATGAACTAATTTTTTCCTCTGCCAACGTCGGACGATTTGGGACCGAGGGAACACAAACCTATACCATGCTCTTTCATTTCAGTTTCAATCCAGTCACAAATCCTCATGGGCTACCCCAGCAGGAGGAAAGATGCATTATTTAAGCAGGTGCCAGCATGCAGTGCTGCTGGGAGGAGCACAAGGAAGGGGTTTCCCTTCTACTGCCGCAGCCCAGAGCACAGCAAACCCTTCTGGGACCTGCTGCACCCCTGTGCCAACCCTCTGCCCTTCCCTGCACTTATTTAAATTGTTCACAAGGCAAAGGTGTGCTTGGTGCTGCAGTACTTGCTCCTGGAGCAGAGCTGGTGCCAGGCAGCCATGTCCTTGGCCCAGGTTCCTGATTTCAGGCAGCCCCTCCCCAGAGGAGAGGGCACTGCTGTCACATTAGAATATGGTTAGTCAGAAAATAAGAAGCCCGCTTCACATACAGAACAAACACATTTTTAAAAAAGGAAAAAATATCATGGAATGTGCAAGCATACAATTAAAATTCAAGTTTTTAAATTTAGTAGTAAGTATTACAGAGTATAAATAACAAATCACTACAAATAGAAAAGATGAGAGGTTGTTCTAAACTTTGACACATACCTTCTGGCAGCCACCAGCAGCAATGTACTCTTTTCTCCTAAAAATCTTCCCCAAGACATTTGAATTACCTTGCACCATCAAGGTTATAAAGGCACCAAGATAAACTAGTTGCTTCAATTATTGCAGGTCTCAGCACTAGCATTACTTTGCTATAATTCGTGCACTTGAAAACTTAAATCCATTATTTGCCTTAACATGCCTAATGGATGAGTAAGATCCTTTCAGCAAATTTCAGTAATATTTTATAACCTTTTCATATCTTTAAGATATTGGCTGCTGGCAAAGCTTCCAGCTGGACAGATAGGCAATTCCCAATCCTGTAAGGACATTCTTAACTACAAACACATTTTGGAAGTGTTCTTACTGAAGGACTTACTATGCAGGAGGTCAAGCAATAGGCAGCTTTAGAAAACAATGCTGGGTCTCAGTTCTCCAAGTGTGTATTGGTCTGGTGTGCAAGCCCTGAAATCAATCAGGAATCAGAGTAATGCAGAGAAGAATTTCCTGAGTCTGGAAAATGTTGGCAAGAGGAGCTGCATCTTAAAGCAGGAAGCCAACAGGTTTTTTTCTAAATTTACTTTTATTACACACACACAAACTTATAATTATTGTTTGATTTAGTAAACCTTAAAGTCAGCCTCTGAGGAGGTTTTTGATGTGAACAACTCAGGCTGTGTATGCTTTACCTGAAAAATATTAAGCTAAAAAAATAACATGCTGTAGAAAAATTGTTCTAGTATTCCGCAAATGTCATTGCACAACAGTAAGAAAGGTATTGTGAAACTCTAAATGGAGACAGTCTAGTAGTTTATTTAAATAGCACTTATTTAAATTGTTCACAAGTGTGCCAAATTAGTTTAAAGTAGTCATACACTGAGTTTGTTGAACATCAGCAGTATACTGCTGCTCATGGCTCACAGGCTGCAAAATTGGTAGGGAGCTATTAATGAAGTGGAGAGATTGCATACAAGAGCCACATTAGTGGAATGTGACTGTACAGGCAGCCCTGTTACTCAATTTAATGCCTCCCAGAGAAAGCTTAAGCAGAACAGATAAAGCAGTTACAACATATTCTCAAACACTTTTTCTATTATATTTTTCCATTATAACTGGCACGATACCCCAAGGTACCATACCCCCAGGGGCACAAAAACTGCCTGCCCTGTTAAAGGCTCCACAGTTGTGAATTCCTAAGTTTTTGCTATATACACCAACTTTGTTTGAATTACCCAGAAATAACATCACCATAGCAGGAATTACAGTTTGGTAGGCAGATTGATAGTGTGCAACCAGCAGTAAGACATTATAAAATGTTCAAGTAATTCATGGAATATTATCAGTTACTGGAAGAGTATGCTATGATATACATCAAATAAGGCGGTTTCGGGTTAGTGCCACGAGTTCTTGAGCGCCTCAAGTAAACTTTGTCATTTGTGAGGTGCTTAATACCTGTTAGCTGTAGGAGAAGGAATGAGTTTTTCCTTCTGCCTGATCTATAATCCCAGTTTGAGCATTAAGAATCCCAGAGTTTTTAAGTTAATTCACAGCAAAAGAATCTATTATGGCATTGATAAAACAATGAGTCTATAGTGCTTTGAATGCATTGCCAAAGCAATGTCCTATATTTGTGAAGAGCTGGCATTAAAGTGACTCATGGCCATCAGAAAACTTTCAGTGTCTAATAGAGACACATAAGGTGACGTGTTCATTGCTTTATGAGGGCATCACAATAGACAACTCTGTAAAAGAATTAGACTGTGGACTTGGAAATAATACTTGAATTTTCTTTAACAGAGGATGCTTATATTGCTGCATCACACTGATTCTCACTGAAGTGCTATTTTAAAAGCTTTCAGAAAGCATTTACAGCAAATAAATTCTTCAGGTATGTATTCCAGCTCCAAAGTGTATTCAGCACTTTTGTAGAGACACTGTAATGTATTAAACAAACTGTAGCACAGAGGTATGACAGTAAAGATGACAGATGTCAGTCTTTGTGAATGTCTTGGAGGAAAGGTTAATAATAAAATAAATATAAAATATAAAAGTCAGGAGAGAAACTAAAAAATAACATGCTGGAAAGTAGCAAAAACCTCACAACTTCCACTAGTGAATATGAACCAAGTAACACCTTTTCCTTTTTAAGTACCCCCTCCTACAATTTTTTTTTTTTTTAGAGATGCAGTTAACTTTTTTTCAGGACACCAAGTACCAATTTAAGAACTTTAGAAGTGGGCAATAGACAGTGTGTTCCAGTTTTGTGTGCAGATATAAGTTATGGATCAAAACCATACTTAAGAGAAGA
Source organism: Dicaeum eximium (assembly GCA_013396995.1). Taxonomy (NCBI): domain Eukaryota; kingdom Metazoa; phylum Chordata; class Aves; order Passeriformes; family Dicaeidae; genus Dicaeum; species Dicaeum eximium. The sequence continues at coordinate 1,362,877 of VWZP01001408.1, read as the reverse complement.
ACTGGCATGTAGTTTACTTCTCTGGAAATTTAAGTTTTGCTTCAGATTTCCTCACCTCCACTCAGGAAAAACTTCTTCTTGGTCAGAATCAATAACATATTGAACATGGGAGGGAGAGAAAGAGACAGAGTCTTACGTCAGAACAATTCCTGTGATTCACATTTTCAAAAGATTAATTTTCCAAAACCAGATAGTAAATAAGAGCAGGAAATCCAAGAAGAAAAATTTGGTTTGCCTGAAAATGAGGGACTTTTGCCTCAGCAAAGTCCACTGCTTTTTACTTGAGCTTCAGAAAAATAGTTTCTCGATTTATATCTTACACAAACACATTAGTCACTAGATTAAACTTTTTACTGTTTTCTGAATTTAGTCAGTTTAGAATTGAGGAAAAAGAAATTTGTAGAACATGCCATTTAATCCAGAATTTGCAAAACATGCCATTTAATACCAGAATATATTTTGGCTATTTTTGGCTTGCTGAATTAGAGTGGGCAAGGCTTCTCATATAGCAGCCACCTGCACTTGCTGTGATGCCTACACACCAGTGGGACACAGATCATGTTGACAAGTTTCTGTTTAAATGTACAAACCTGCAGTAAGGTAAAGCATGCTGCTAAACAGTTAGAACACTAAATGTGACCCTTCAGGAGTGAAAATAATCCCTCAGCTCTCTATGGATTCATGGAGCCACTTTCAAGGCAGTGCCAACATTAAGCAGTAATATTCATGTATATCTTGGCATGTAATATTCAAGCCAGGAGGGCTGAATATCACACCAGAAATCACACAATGAGAGACATGGCTTTTCTCCAATGTGTGATAATTGCAAATATTCCAGAAACTAAAACAAACAAATAAAATCTTCAGTATTTCCTCAGTTTTCTAGCAAATCTCAGAGGAAGGAGAAGATAGACTCAGAGGGATGGCTACAGCCATATCTGAGAAGTGGCACTCTTGTACCCTAAATTATAGAGTTGGTTCAAAATTGAACTCGAATTCAAACCTCTGTGCATCCACTACTCAGGAGCATTCCAGAAGGCCACTTGCAATTTCAGGAGCTCAGTGTTCACTTCAGGAGGTGTCAGTGAAGTAGACTCAATGTCAGTCTAGGACACCTTGGGACACAGAAAGGAGACACAGCAACCAAAGCTAATCCTTTGATCTCTTCCCCTCTGGTCTCTCAAGCAGCATAAATTCAATTCAGGGCTGCTAATGAAGTGCAGAATCTGGAAATTCTCAAAAATAAAACAAGTAAAAAGCAGTCAGAGAACAGCTCCTTCCCTCCCCCCTCCTCTCCAAGATCCACATGGGATTACATCCTGGGAATCAGGAACATTAACGTAGAAGGTACATCAAGGGTAATCAGGTCTAGTTGCCTGGCACACTGCTGTTATTAATTATTGACTACCTCACAGTGACCTTCAAGCAGTACTTCAGAAAGAAAAGACAGTATGGGTCACACTAAATCTGTGTCAACTCCTCCCAGAGAGGGTTTTCTCTATCTTGCACAGTGTATGGCTGCAGTAATGAAATAAAGTGAAATTACTTAGAGTTTGGAGTGCACACTAGACCTGAAGACACAGCAACTCATCTTTTCTTAACATAATTCTTGAGTGAATTAAGAATTTAATTACAAATTTTGACTAAGTCATTCCATAAGAAGCAATTCAGAAATTCTTTCCTCTGAAGATTGTGAACACTTAGATAAGCAAAAGAGCTACAGATAAAAGTGTTTCAAAATAGGAAAGAAAATGTCATTTTTTGAGAGTCAATTAGAGGACATGAAATGCCCAAGAAACAGAAAATAGGAAAATCTGAGGAGTTTAAAAAGCACTGGAAATTATACTGTAAAGTTGCAGCAAAAATAATGCCATAGGCTATTCAATAAAAGCACACAGAGAGTGATTCAGCTCAGTTCCTAGGTTCTTCATAAATTACCTTAACACTCCCTTAGAAATCATAATTTGGGGCTACATGGAGCAAGGACAGCATAATTCAGCAGACTTCACCTATGCTTAAACTGGAAATACTGCATGCCTTACAAGAATAAAGTCATTCAAGTAGATTTCTCAAAGAGCTAACTCGGCTTCTCCAGCCAACTTTTTTGAAAAAGAGCAGGAAACCTACATCACCCAGCCAACCACTACAACCTGTTTTCCAGGGCAGCATAACACAAAACAGAGCTCATCAAACTTTTCAGTATGCTGAGCTAATTAAAGGAGTAGATTGCATATTAAAATCTGATAATCAAGCTGATATCAAAGCCCATAAAGTTACTAGCCTTGTTCTGATCTGTTAAAGCAGCTCAAACCACAGAGAGGTTAAAAAACAAAGAACAGGTTTCTTGATACAAAAACCTGTATATTTAAACATGAGATGTTGTAGAAAAGCCTCCTACACAAGTGAAGTTTTTAACTACAAAAACTGCTTATAAATATTAATACAATATCATAATCTATTTAATTCTCAACATCTTTCTAAATTTCTAACAAGAATTTCACAAGTCAGCTCTTTGATCTTCAAATGTATGTTAAGATGTGAAGACAAGAACTGTCACTAAATCCACTGCAGTCTTCAAAAAGGACAGGGTGCAACCTCACACTGCTACAACCTACTGGTGGAGTTCCAGTTAATTCCCCAGAAAGGTTCTTGACAAAACTCTAGAGAATCAACAATCAGGTTTACTCAGGTTTATGTAAAGCACTGATTAAATAGGGCTAGTCTTGGATATCTTTCCTTCTATGAATACAAAAATAATACCTGAACTTGGAGATCTTCAGGTAGAGTTTACACAGCTTCATTATAAACAGAACTCACTTAGGCATTACTTGAATACATGTCCCAATAACAAGGACTGTCTCCTAATTTACTGTCAATCTTTGTGACAGAGCAGAACCTTGCTCAGTTGCATTGAAAAGAATGCACCCCTACTCAGAAACGATCAGGAAATGTAGCAAGTGATGAGAAGTTTAGCAAGAAACTGAGAAGTAGGACCGAGGATTAACAGTGTTATTATCAACTAGATCTAGGTCTCCTGTGTGATGTTATCCTAGTTATCATGTTATACAAGGCCAACGTTAATTAAAACAATAATCAATTTCCCTATTTTTCAATTCAAGAAATCAGCAGATGAACAATTAATTTAATTTATTCTTTTACTTGGCTATGGAATGCCTGAGCAATTTAGAAGAGACATCATTCCAAACTCCAGGCAGTAGTGTTTGCTACCATTAATAATTGAACAGTGAATTATTTGAATTATATACCTTTCTATATTAAGACCTAAGAGGTCTTTAACTCCCAAATACTTGGTTAATTATCTTCAGAGCTCTGGCACTCCTATTAAAACTTGAAATACACATTAAAATTATGTTTTGCATGGGGATTATGGTGCTCTCTTCACACATGGAATACCCCAGCATAATCCTATATTTAAATACATATTAGTTCACAGAGGGAAGCAAGAGAAATGCAGCACAACATTTTCTTTCTTAGCAAATACACACAACTTAATAAATTCCACATCAGATATACAGTCTTAACTTGCAGCATAAGTCTTCCCACTGCTCTGTTAGTGTGAAAGTCATGAGTAATATGGTCATAAGAGCAAAGTAGTCAAAATGTTAAAGATAAAATATTTATGCACACAGTCATTTCCTGCCATGCTACCCTAGTAGTTCAGTTTGTAGGGGATTCATCTGAACAGATGCAGATTTAGGCCACCAAGATGGTCCTGAATGTAAATGCAAACTAGCTGTGTGTCTTCAACCAGCATCACTGACTTTTAAGCCTCAAACACAGGCCTCCATTACATTCTGAACTGTGACAGTATCTCTAAAACACCTGCTTAAATTCCAGAGACCAGGAGGGTTATTTTTCCAAACTGGTAATTCACTGATGTCGTTATCCCTCAAACAATGAAAGAAAGGTTCAGAATTCTTCATTGAAAAGTTCGTAAATATGACAAACCAGGTTTAAATTCATTAAACATTATAAAATAACAATGTAGTGGCTGACACAGAAATTAAACATTGCAACATCTTTTGTTGGGTCTTGTTTGAGTTTTGGTAGATGTTGTTTTGTTTGTTGTTTTTCTTTTAATTTAGTGCATTTGTTTCTTTTTGTTTTTTCTTCCCCTTAATGCATCACCATAATATTATTGTCTACTCTACGGTTTCTTGCCACAGGTAGGTTATGAGTGGCTTATTACTTTGATTTCTAGGGTTTTTTTACACTGGTGTATCAACATTCCTTTCCAGAGGAAATGTGAGAAACTTGCCTTGAACATTAAGACTTTAAATGCAGGGTAGGAAAGAGAGAGACAGACAGGGCTCTCAGTGTAGAAAAGAGGAAATTACAAAGTTATTGAAAAATTAGAACTGTACTTCTTCACTTGCACACATTACTAAGAACTTACACCGGTTCTTCCACCACATGGTTTGATGGCCCCAGACTTTTCAATTAATCACATTGCTTGAAACAAACTGCACACAGCTTTCCTAAAACCTACTGACTCTGGAATTTCTATGACTGAAAAGGCATAAACAGAAATAAAAGGAGACATGCCTCAGATAACTTAAATACAAAGCCAGTTGTTTGATACCTTCCTTTTCGGATAAAAGTCATCTCTTTCTGTATCACAGACACTCACACACTACAAAGTAAAAGAAACAAATGACAAGATTAAGAAAAAAAATAAAACAAACCCCAGACCTACAACTCCCTAATTCTTGGAGGCTGTATTTGGAGTATCACAGCAAGTCCTTGAGCCATGTAGAGTGAGCAGCTCTGTAGCTATGGCTGGAACATATGAAGCAGAAATAGACTCAGCAGATTTCTGTTTCTCACTGAAGCAGTTTGTGCTACCAACACAGCTGCACCACAATTACCACTGCACTCAAATAAGCACACAGCCAGAGTAAATAGTGGTGGTATTTCTAAAATTCTATTTACTTTCTGGGATGCTGTTTAGTATTAATCAGTTCAGCACAGAACTACACATCACAGGCACGGATTTCAATACTTCTTGTACTAGACCATCAGCATTGCTTCTGAAGGTGGACTTAAGTCCACCCAAAAATCAGAAGCCCATTATTATATATGCTGGAAAAAATACATCTTGTGTCTTTAAGTCTACCAAGTATCAAAACCAAATGGGACTATTACACTAATGCATCATTATATTTGAGCTATTTCTTAATATTTTGTGGGTTTGGGTTTTTGGTTTGTTGTTTTGGTTTGGTTTTTTTAAACTCGGGTAGCAAGACTGTATTGGTCACATTATTCTATTTTCTGAGAAACATATCAGAGAAAACAGAAATATAAGAACACTCCCTGGCATTCATCCCTTCCTGAAGCATGACAGAAATTTCTGAACTTTAAGGGAATGTCTTTTGATCCACAGAGCAGCAGTGAAAATCCTTTCTTTATTGGCACATTTATCAGAACAAAGTTTTGCTCCTTCACATTCCTTGCTTTGTGCATTTACCAGTAGAAAGAACAAAATCCTTGAGAATGGCTTCATTCTCCCAGATGCTTTGTTTAGACATCTGCAGTGTCCTGTGAAATCAATCTGCCCACAAACATGTCTATATTTAGAGCCCTGAACTGCACAAGTGTTTCACAGCAGAGTTGCAGTTGCACAGAAGCACAGGCCAAGGACCACCAAAGCTTTGTCTGGTTCATGCTCTGACAACATGGCCTCATTTCTTTTCACCACTTCTCTCCCTCCACTGCCCACTCTTGCTGTAAATAAGTATTTTGGCATTCTTGTTGCCTTCCCCCTCGAGCATCTCTAATGGGCTAGCTATTTACCACACTGCAGCTCATCAGATCGCTGTCATTTCAGAACTGCTTTATGTGCTGCATACGTCAGATTTTTCATTTTTTGGCAGGAAGTCTGAGCAGTGTGTCCTCAGCAAGGATTCACTTATTTCCCTCATTGCTTCCTGAAGAAGTTGCAAGACATGTATAATCATTCACAGGATTTCTTGCTGACTGCTTTAGGCAAATGTGTCACATTGAGTTATTCTGCTCTCTGATAGATATTTGAACCTTAAAAAAAATGTTTAAGCCAAGATAGACAGTTTGAAAGTAATAGATCCATGGAGGAGAGCAGCCTTGAAAAAGAATTACAGCCTAAAGAAGACACAATAAAAGCCCAGGAAATTCTTTTGGCAACACTGTAAACATACTCAGAATAGTCATGCAAGAGATATCTAGCAGTAATGTTGTACAAAAGGGCAATTTTGTCCCCGTACAAAGTTGTTTTCCAGTACCAAGTACCACAGAAGGTTCCATTATAATTCTTCAGATTTCTCACCACAGGTGCTGTCATGTTCCACAGCACAGGGGAGATTATGGGTTTAGGGGTGCTGCTCTTCCAGGAAAGGGTGTAGTGGCTAACATTTTCTAGGTTGGGACAGCAGTGGCTTGTAATAAAAACATCAGACACAAGGTTCTGCTCACTTCCTTTCCACAGGATAGTCGTATTGTTGGTTCTCCTTTTAATCCTTAATAATTTATTAAGGACAAAGGAAATCAGACTCAGGTTATGAGTTTTGAGCCAAGATTTAGACTACAGGAAGTACTGTAATGCATTTTAGCATAAGCATAGAAATTCTTACAATCCATTAGTTCAAGTCCCCGTTTCTTCCTCCATAAATAAATGCTCACAATTAGTTTCTTTCTCTTGAATAAAAGAAGAATTTGTAAAACATTAGAGCAATGAAAGTTAATCCTTGCACACCTCTGTCACCATAAGCCTTTTTATCCCCCTCAATGATGTCATTTAAACATTAAGTACAAAAGGTGCAAGCATAGATTTTTTTTTTTTTTAAGATTGCTCTGCTAACAAAGATCAGATTAAGAGCTTTTCACTGAGGAAAATGAGCTGAGATATCCAAGTGAGCAGGACCTCATTCCCCAGCTCAGGAGACTGCATTCACCCACAGCTAGAGAAACACCACACAGACATCCTGATTTAACCAGTCTGTTCTAGTCACACCAACTGTGTTTTGTTTTCAGAACTTTATAAGTGATTACTTGGTTACAATTTCTTGCTGTTATGACTTCAGTCAGTATTGTCTTGTTCATGCTGTTAATTTCAAATTTAAGAGCCATAGTGCCCAAAACAATCAGAAGCTTCAGAAGAGGCTGTTAAACTGATCCCTTAATAGGTCTCCTTATAATTACACCTTTATCATTAATGCAAATGCATAAAAAATGGTTTAAGACCAAAATCCTTAGAAATAGCCCAAAAAAACCCACCTGGATATTAGTGAATAGCCATTTGAATCACAAAGCATCGTAAATGAACCAGATTCTCCAGTCTCCATTGCTCAACTCCACTGTTTCAAGGAGCTGTGTCCTAATAATCTAACTAACAGCCTAGAAAATATGAGTTCAGATGTCAAAGTGGAACTCAGATTGGTAAAACTGAGCGGAGTTCCAAAGCCTGAAGTAAATGAAAGTTTACAACACATTATTTCAAATAAGCTTTAATTCAGACCTACATAATCTATAGCTGCAGGTTTATTCCTTCTCTCTCCTCTTTTTGGTATTAGCTCACATCCTTTGTCTTGTACTAATTTTGCTGCTGACACCTCAGCCACTGAGGACAGTGGCTTCCTTAAAGGTGATGCAGCACTTAACACAAAGGGTACTTGAGTGCATTTTGGGCTTTTGCCTTTATCAGCACACAAACTTTGCATGTTTATGTCAAGTCTGAGCAGGTACATCCTTTCAAATTCAAGTTCTTGCAAAAAAACCAGTACTGGGCAATTATCTCCACTGTTAATTTATTCAAGCTAACATGAAATCCATCAGGAGTCTCACATGAATGCTGAAATCATGGCTTCTAGAATTTTATGTCCACATAGCTCAATCTAATTCCTACAGTTTGAAATCGCTTGAATGAACTTCGAAGTTCTGCTAATCAATAATGTCTTGGGTCATTAACTTTAACACTGCCAGCTTGCCCTCATGATTGCATTTACTTTAATTAATGTAAGTTAGTAATTAATGGCACACTTAACAGAAAAGACTGCTTTAGCACATTGCCAGTTTTTAACAAATAAAGTAATCTCAAAGTGCTTCAGGCAAGACTGGAAATACTCTGTTGCAGGTGGCAAGTGCAGACAAAATGGGTAAGCCACAGTATTTTGTGGTTGTTTTTCTAAATTTAGATGTAACAGGTTTAATTGTCATGCTAAAAACTCGCCTCACATTTTATCACATTTCTTTTTATTTTTGCAATACTAAATTTCATTCATAATAAAAAAAACTTCAGCATGCATCTACTGATTCTATGTAAAATTATGAAACTGTTGGAGAGAGAAGTGTTCATAATTCTACCATAGCAATGAGGACATCAAAACAGAACTCATTAAATAACTGTACCAACCTCCTACTACCCTGAACAGCTTTTACAAGAATACTTAGTATTCAGACCATATTCTCTCCTCATGTATCTTTTGCAAGGTTTCGACTTCTGGTGAAATTTTGACCAAGCCAAGCTTTATTCATGGGATGAATGTCTTCAAAACCACTTTACACAATCTTCCATAAGTTTTTTAGGGGGAAAAAAAATTTAAAAGAAAATACTTCCACTAGCAGAAATAAATTTATACATAAATATGGCAGTATGGTATATGATAGAAAATTCATTTTCTAAATACTCTGCTCCACAAAAACACTGATCCACACCATGACTCCCAGCTCAAAGACTGCTTACTACATTTTCCAAAGCCAAGAGAAGTTTATTCTGTCAGCATAGCATTTAAACAAAGTGTTTCAAGACAATACTCCTTGACAGACCTGGATCAATTATCTGAACTGGCAGACTGTACAGCACCACATTGACATGAGACACAATTTGATGTTAGAATGGGGTATCAATTATAGCTGATATACAAAACAGTAGCACAAAAGGAAACTCATCAAGAGGAAAGCTCATTTCTTTGACTTTTCCTTCTCCATCCTGAGTGACAAAATGAGAGCATAGGCCTACTTAGGTGTGTATGACATGATCACAATAACCATTATCCCAAATGTTTTCACTGGCAGGGGATGAGAGACTAAAGACCTAGGAAGCAGAAAAAATAATTCCAGATATAAGATTTCTTTTGGATGATTCAGAAAGCCATCTGTCTGCCAGCATTAAGAACAATTTACTTTGAGAGCTATCTGTGGGAGACAACTGCACCTGAAGTCTGGCAAAAAGCACATTTTTTTTTTAATGACTCATTAGTTCACTTTCTCCTCTGAGAATGATGCAGCTTCCATTCCTGTCTTCGGAGAGGAGGTTAAAATATTGGGAGAAAGCAAAGGGACAGCAAAGAGAAGAAAAAATAAAGTTGGAGAGGGAGGTGCACCACATGCCCCCAAACGTTGGGTTTTTGTATTTCCTTCCTCAAGACTGCTCCCTACATCACAACAACGGTGAAAGATTCATCTGGAGATGTTAAATGTCATGAACAGGTGATTGGGAGTCCTTTCAGTCATGTGTAACCAGGGAGGGATCTCAGAAGCACCTGCATAAGTCCCTGTCTTCTGGTCCGTGCACCATCCCTAGGTCTGCAGGCAGACTCCGACAGTGCAGAAGAATAAGCTCTACTCACATTTGAGAACTTTTTTTTCCATACAGCCTCAAGTTTTAACAAGGAAAGCATCTGTTTTAGATTAATTGCAGAAATATAAAAATGTCAGTGTACTCTGAAGTACAGTCCAAATATATGTTTGGGAGTTATAGAATAATTATAAAAACATAAATAATCATAGACACTTTACAGGCCTGACATTAGAAATCAAATCATTGCAGATACTCAAAAGCTCTAAATCTGAAATCCAGGTCACATAAGTACAAGCTGGAGCTGGAAAATTAGTTTAAACAGATACTTAAGGACAGGAGAACTCTGATAAAGTTAAGAATTAAAGCAGTCACCACAGGACAGTCTGCAGAAGTGACAAATAGGTACAATATTTTCATCCAGCTATCAGTGCCAAGAGATATCACAACATAGGGACCCTCTGTTGTCACACTGCTGTCTCATCCTGGCCATTTGACTTGGTTATTGTCACCCTGTACCTGACTACCCAGAACAGGGTATACTAACCAAGACATGGCTGGCCATAGCATACAAGTTGCCTGGCATCAAAGTCATCCATCATTCTCACATTTGAATGCAATATCAGGCAATGCACTTCTGAAGGCACAGAGCCAAACAAGTCAGACTAAATTAAAATAAGGACAACTGAAGACTACCTTGTTAATAGGAAGACAAGATACCAAGATTAAAAAAAAAAACCAGAATACAAATTATTATCTGTGTTCATCTATATGTATAGAAAAACAAGAAAATATTTAAGAGGAAAACTAACAATGTGCAATGATTTAGAATACTTTATGCTGGAACAAAAAAATGCCAAGCAATGAGTTGTAGCTTGCCATCACATAGACAGACAGGAAAAAGTCTGAGCAACTCAGTTACTTGAGAGCTTTTACGTCTCTCTTCTGGAAATTCTGCCACAACTCCTACTTAAGAGATGCCCTTTCCAAACTGTTCCTTCAGATGTAATAGCAACTTATTAGTGCGATCAGGAGTGACCAGTAAATAATGAGCAATATCTGAGGTCACTCAGTCAAGGGCCATGATGTGTTTGCTGCACCATTGGTATTTCTATGATGCTATTTTACCTTGGTTTCTCACAAACCTGTTACAGCTTTCACATACCAGTGTTAACCCAGCACTTTAAAAAGTGGTTTCTTTAAAACTGCAGGTTGGACAGCCCCACCCATCATGGTGCTATTTCAGAGGACACATTTGGGGATAGATATGGATGTATATGGCATCAAGCTCTGAATTGATGTTTCAGAGCAGCTTTGTCAAACCGTATCAAAAAACAAAATTTTTTTTCTTTTCCTCTGCACACAGACCTCCTACATGGAGCTGGAAAGCCCAGAGCTTCTGGCTAAGTCATCTGGAAATCACTTCACAGTTAGAACCACAGTGTAATCCTCCTCCCTGCCAAGATGTATTTCAGGTGAAGTCTGACAATACACGAGGGCCTTCAATCCACCAAATCCCAGGAAACTGTCCACAATGGAGTTTCTAACTCTCTATAGGTAATGTATTTTAAAATTCAGTGTAACATATTTTAAATAGATATTCATTTTAAAACCCCAAACAAACAAGAAACCACACAGCTAGTTTTGTGCTTCTGCTCCCCAGACACTGAACTTGATTTGAGGAAGTAGTACAGTATGTGATACAGAGTGACAGAAGTCACCCAATTTCAGCATGCCCACATGCACAGGCTTCAGTGATGCCCACAGAGCCTATTTCCTATGCCAAATCACACTGAGCAGCAAGGAACAAAGTCAGCTGTAATTAGTTCTTCACTGGCTTTGCAGCAAGGCTTGCATAGGTTTGTGTTTGGGTCTGGCAATTTGTGGGTTGAAGTTTTTAACAGTGAGCAGAATTGGAAATTGTTGGCAAGCTCACAAAAATAATACAGATGAAGTCTGACAGGAGTCAGAGTGCTAAGCTAAGACTTGCTGTAATTGAAACATCAGGCAATGGAGAGGCTGATTAAAATCAACATTTTCATCTGACTATTTTGGCCCTCCAGGACATGGCCCAGAGACCAAATTGCTAGCAATTAGTCATGCCTTGCTCATTACCCCAAAGGCACAGACTTGCATTCAAGAATTTGAACACATAATTTGAAAAACTCACCGTTGTCCAAATGGGATATTTTTAAAGAAAAGGGACATAAAAAACAAACACAAAAGAACTCCAAATCCACCAAAACCTACAAAAAAACCTCACCAGATTCAGGCAGATCCATAATATTTCCTTTGCTCCTTTCAAAAATGTTTCTACAGAACACCTGTTGATTTAATACACATCCTACCCACATCAGGATAAAAATGCATAATTGATCATATTTTACCATCACTATACATAGAAAAAGTGTATTCAGTATCTAAATTTTGGAAAGTCATGAAGAAATTGTAATACAGATTAAAGTACTGCAAGCCAGGTACACAGCTTTTATCTCCATTGCATTATTTGTACGTCTTAAAGTAAACTAAGTATGTATAACATACACAAGATGTTACATCATATGCATGGAATATATATATATATATATGTATCAAAGCTGTAGTAGGAGGAAGAATAAACCCCTAAAACCAGCCAAAAATACCATTGTTTTACTTGAAATGAACATTTTTCTTGAATTTTTTAATGTTAAGCTCTGGGTGCATCAAGTGAAGTCCTAGGTTAAGTATAACCAAAGACGCTTTTTGATCACTAGATGATCAAGAGATAAAGTAAGAAGTTTCATTAAATCTAAAATTTTTATTATTATTAAATGATTAACTGGGCTAATTAAAATTCAGGGCTTAAAATTTTTGGAAAAAAATTAAGGCAATAAGGACCCATGTAGTTTTTGAAATTCCTAACATCAGGCTACATTTTAAATGTAATATGAAACTACTGAACAGCTTTTGAGTTACACATAATGCTAAATGATTACTTAGCATCTTTCAAGGAAAGGTTATGTTTCCTAGACATTTTTTCCCCCTCTTTGAGTCAGTAAAAATCCAATAAGGCCTCAAGTCTAGAGAGGTTTCATTTGTTTCCAGACTCATTATTTGTAGACCCACTAACTTCCTGCAAGAACCGTTCCTTTAAAACAAACATTAATTTGTCAAGGGCAGACCAAAATAAACTTGCTCTGTGATGCACACAATAAGAAATTTCCTTTGTGAATACAAACTAGTATCCTCAAAGCATGTTCCAACTGAAAACAAACACTGAATGCCTAGATTTCCTATTCTTCCTTATAAATATTGAAAATTGTGCAACAAAAAAGGTTTCATGAGACTGCTTTTCCTAAGTTCACCTCTAGTATACAAGATGTACATGCACCAGGATCAACTGAAATGCAGCAATAACACATTAACACTAAATAAACAAAGCCAAACAGTCAAAAATTAGTTTTGACATTTCCCCCCCGAATTTATAATTACTCTAGCAAGTCCTCTACGAAGATCGGTATTCAGTTGTTAAAAGCAGAGCTTTTAACATGCATGACAAACAGTGCATTACTTGTGACCAACAAGGCAGCCTTTACTATTCCTGTCTCATGAATAAATATCATAACCAACCTGAGGTGTGGGCTACCATCAATATAATATGTTTATTAGCTAATTGAAATGAGAAAAAATTATGTTTCAATGATCCATGATATTTAAAGTCATGGTGCTTGACTGCAACTATCAGCACCACAGCAGGATACATAGTATGAAGCAAGAAAGTAATTTCATTTCCAAAGGGCTCTCTTGAAACCAATTTTGAAGTGCCTAAACACAAAAAAAAAAAAGCACTCAAAGACTGCTGTAATAGCATTTTGAGCCTGTACTGCCCACATGCACATTATAACTTCTAATATTATTATGAAAAAGTGATACAATTATAATCCTAATACTGGGGGTTTTAAAATTTTTTTTTCCTCATATCCTGAGCTGTGAGGGATCCACAAGATTTTCAGAAATCTGCATCTAAACTTAGAGATCAGGAATTTCCTCTCTCTCATGGTTAGTTTGGACTTGCCAATAAGGAGGGACCTAAAAATACTCTGTTGGTCAGGACAGAGAAGATTTTGCAATTTTTCATCTAAAACATTAAGAAAAAAGGTTTTTAGAGTGCTGCTCACTCCACTGTCACTCAAAGGGTCCAGCCTGTATCATAAAATATTTTTCTGAAGAAATAAAATTTGAACAGATATGCACTCCATTAAAAATAAGGATATAACCCCCCCCACTTTCTTTTGTAGAAAGAAAACAATCATCATGTCTACATCAGAAATTGATTGTAAAATGTTTTTAGTATGCTTAATTGCAAAGATGGGTCAAAAGTTCAGCCACTCATTTCATATTTCATTAAGCTAGGGGACACTGCCCACTCTGGTGACCTGCCACAGAGCACAGCTTTAATGACTGGATTTCATTCTCTGAGAATTCTCCATTACAAGGTTACTTCTGATCTCCAGTCACACTGAGATGATCTTTTGTTAAAGGTGTGATTCCATAACACACAAAAATTGTCATTAGAGAAGGTAGCAGGTTTCTGTTCAATAAAGGTACATAATTTACATTTTAATTATTGAATCTAAAAAGAACATGTTATATTCTCCCCTCCCCATGTCTGAAGGGGAACTTAGAACACCATCTAAGATGATTTTTTGCAATATCATTAAACTGCTAAGTTTATGAAACCACTCTGATTAAGTGATAAACATTTTCTTCTTGAACAGCAGGATGCCAACCAAGCAGGAAATGGGGGGTCAAATGCATTGTCCTTCTCATTCCAGTAAGGAAATCTAAACCAATCCTGATTGCAAAGAACCTACAATTAAACAGAAATTACTTTACAGAGAACTCTTTATAAACATCATTATGTCAGTTATTAAACATCAAAGTCAGTTCTTGTGATAACTTAGGAAGCAACAAGCTCACAATGAGCAGTGTTTGATAACTTCTAATCAGAACCAAGCTAGAAAAAAATTAAGTTTATTTATAGCTTAATTTTTTTTTTACAGCTTAATTTTTGAATGAGAGATATGGAATTTGTAAGGACAGTGCATTTCTTATATATAACACTGGATTCTGAGTTTCCAAGTATGCTTTTCTAACAAAAAAAACCCCACAAAACCTCCACAAATACACAAAAAAATACTAAACTAAAATTTTGATACAACCACAGAAGCTGAAGACTTAGGTAATGTGACATAATGCAAGTCATGAAGCATCTAAAATCTCTTTTATGGATCAAGCCATTAAATCAGAGGCTAGAACAAACCAGCCAGCAGTGTCCAAGTCTCCCTAGAACTGGGATAATCCAAGGAGCGAGCAAGCAAGCAGGCTCCCTGCTCTCTCCAGCAGCAGGAGCAGGTTTATGTCCATGATGCCTCCTATTGCTAAAAAATAAATATACTGCACGTTTAGGTATTGTAAAGACACTACAGCTTTTAGGATATCAAGCAATGTGTTTTACAGGGTGTATTTAAAGACAGATATAACTAATCCTCACTGCTGACAAGGGGCTTATTTCAGGGTCTGGTGTTTTGCTGTTCTGGTTGAGTTGAGGCAGTTATTCCACCTGTTGAACAATGCAAGTAAGGAGGGGAAAGATGTGAAAGAAAGGTAACCTTTCTGCTTTTCTTTTGAAAACTGGTCACGTTTTAAACCTCACCTGTGCTTTGAGGTTGAAAATCCTGAACTGAAGCCACTAACTGAAGCCATTCCTCCACCCTCAACAACCAACAGACCACAACTACAGCAAACATTACCTGCCATAAATGTGGGCCAGCATCTGACGCCCAAAGACATCTCTTGAAAATTAAAACACTTTCCCCATACACATTGTAAAGTTTTTTCTTATTTATAACATAAGTACAATTCTGTTTTCAGCAGGATGACCATCGTGTCAATCCTAATAAAAATTTTAGCTTCATTTACAAGAGTTATTTACACTGAAAAGCAATTTCAGACTCTCTAGCCTCTAGGTTTAGAGCTAGAAGGTAATTTTCACTCAATATATTCCCTTAAAATCATGTCTTTTTTTTTCCCCCAACAGTGCTTCCTTTGTACTTCTTGTTCATCTTAATGAGATTTGAACAAGTTATTTACGAAGCTATAAATCACAATTGAAGATTTGACTGATTTTTAAGCAGCCTAAAAGATTTTATTGTAGAGCCTTAAGTCTTGAATAATAATTTTCTACATAGCATTTAAATAATTAACCTGTTGCAAAATGTGATCTTCATAAGGTAAGCATCCAGAACACAGCCATAAAATGAGTTTGGGACTAAGAGAATGCATAGTATTGCATTTCTTTCATGTTACAAGGCTTCCCCTTTTGCACATCAAGTGATTACAACTTATTACTATGTACAAGTACAGCACAAGGTATATTTGTGTAGCATCTGTATTACAAACACTTATCTTCCACACTACTCCCTCCACATAACGCTCTCCTGTTCTTTTCTTCAAAGAGCTGAGTGTAGACAGGGAGGAAAGGAAGAATTATCACTCTGTGCAGGCAGGAAACAGGATCAGAGAAGCTTAGCTACCTGCTGGAATTGAAACAAGAGCCAAGCCTTTCTCCAAAGCAATCTCTGCCACAAGACTGGCATTCCTTTCAAAGCAGTCTAGGAGATTCCGACAACACACCTTGAAATAACAAGGCAGTCCACACATGTATCCAGACTGTAACAGGTCTTTCTGTAGAAGGAAAATTGTTTTATAAATCTAAACCCAACCCAAATTCATTCACTCTGGAAGTTACCCAATAGTCAGACCTCATAATGAATATTGATGGAGAGTAAAAATAAAAAAAGCTAGTGCTGAAAGGGTTCAAGTTTTACGTTTAAAACTTGATTCTCTTGATTTTGGGAAAAGAAAATTAATTGGAAGTCTTCTAAAACAACTACCTTTGAGAAGTTCAAGATATCACAAATATTACAATACAGAATAATTCATATCTTCACTGATATCACAAGATTATTCCATCACCTTCTGAGTTATGAAATAAAAAAATAAATCACACATTAAGCAACCAAAAGCTAATCTCAGTTAATAATTAGACTATTTTTGCTTATCAGGCTCTCTTCCCTGTTTCAAAGATTAAATATGGTTTTCCTACTTTTATGAGTATCATAATCTGGAAAGATGGCATGAGATCTTTCTTATGAGATGAAAGTAGGAGATTGAGCAAATTACATCAAGTGTTTAGACAGATTATTTTCTAGGTCAGATTATCCACTAGAAAAAAAAAAAGGCAAAAAATCCCCTGTTCTTCCATTTACCACCATGGAATTACAAAAGAACAAAAAAACAAACAAAAAAAATCCCACAAAAACCCGCAATCCACTCCCCCCTACACAAATGGGATTTTTTTCTGTATACCTATTATTTAGATATGCATGTAGATAAAGATCTAAGAATGAACAAAGTCCATTCTCTCATAACTCACAATCCACAGGCCCATATTCCAGGCCTAACATTTATAATTGCTTTGAGTGCTCACACATAGCTGTTTCTACTTGTACAAAACTCAGTTCCAGAGATTCTGTAACATCTTGGTATTTAAAAAAAAAAAAAAAAGCTCTCTGTCATGTAAGATTTTTTGCTTTCCCATTTTCAGGCAGGCAGGAACTGGCAAGTTGTCACTGGTATACTGCACTGTTACAGAAATTTTATTCAGATGCATTTAACTCCAAAAGATATTTTTTTCCAAATTTTCAGGATCTCTGCAAACCTTTGGTTCTTCTGCACATTTTCAAACACTAAAATCATAACATTCATCTTGACCATGCACAAGTATTTTGTCAACCATTCATGTCAATTGGCGCAATAAATGAGCTAAGAATGAGTTTCTCTAATCACATTACAAGGTAGCTTTGTTGTGTAGGGCTTTTTTTAAAGAAAGCGTGTACTTTTCCCACAAGACACAGCTTGTATTTTTTTGTGACTGCTCCAGGAAAGAAAAGAATGAGGAGCTGAACTTATTGCAGCCAAGCAAATGAGTTAAGGTTGGAAAATCCTTATCAAGCAAATCTTCAGGAAGCAAACTCAAAGAACACTAAGTGGCTTACTTTCTCACTGGCACATCGGGAAGGAGAAGGAGCAGGACACAGCAACCCCTTCTCTCCCATAAGAATCATTAGCATTTACAAAGTCCGAGCTTTGAAGGGAAGGAAAGCTTCCAGACCCATGCTGCAAAGGAAACCTTTCAAACATCAACTGAGGGCAAATAAACCATGTGCCAAGTCTGGTGCAGAGAGAAAACCTGGATGCCAGGAAGTTTCCTTCCCCCTTCCTTGGAGGGCAGAGAGAGACAGACAGATTGTTTATGCCTACTCCTTTCCTGAAGTTCCCAGGGAGCTCTTAACTCTTGATGGACCAACTCCAGGCTACAATTCACCCTGATCTGGACTGTTGTATCCAGCAAGCCCAGAGACAAGGAACAGGCAAAACCACATTACCCTGATTCCCAGTCCAAGTGTAATATGAAAGAAAGGTTTTAATGTTGAAAACGAAGTAGCAAGGCCTTGGAAAAGGAATTTATCCCAATATTAACCTTGGGACAATCAAGCAGGTAAACTTAGAGCTCAAGAAAATGTTGTAGACATATCTGAATTTATAAACACTGTAGCAGTCCATATCAAATTAGATATTATTTTTAGATTTTATTTTACTCTGCTATGAAGATCCAATTTCAAGGACAAAGCAGTGGGCATAAGAAGAGAAAAAACCTCCAAATCTATTGAAATAACAAAAACACATATCTAGTTTGTATTCCACTCTTCTACTGGAAAAAAATCCATGGAAATGGGGCAGAATTACTTTGGAAGAGGTGGAGTCATTTTCAGACTAAACTGATTTCTGAGGATTCCTGAATCTTAACATACACATTTACAATAGAATTATGTCTGATGTTAGTTTCTACATAATTTGGTTAATCTCTCAAAATAACAGAATCTGTCAGCAGAACTTCACTTTGGAGCTCGTTTAACAGTTCCCAGCACCACATTTCCTTTTTTCCTTATTCTTGGTTCTGTCTTCTATGCCTCTGTCTGCCAAGTCCAGTAAGTACAAACTTACTTTTAAAAGCCAGATGGCAAGTACTTGTTGTCTGAACCCCTTTGAGCAGAATTATGCCATTTATGAGGCACTTGGAGTCATCTCAAGGTCACATTTCACTCAGCTCCTTTACGCAGTTAATCCAGCCCATAGGAATTAATACTGGGTCTAAATGTTTGTAGACCACAGTCCCACATATTCAGCATTTCAGTGGCACTATTCCTATCAGTCTTAAAATTGTATCATCTTACTGGACAAACAGCTCCCTTTCATCTCATTTCTGCATTAACTGCCCACAAACTTTAAACCTGTTGCTATATTTGGGGCAGAGTAGAGGGATAGTTTCTAGGCTTGCAGCCTTGAATTTGGAGGCAAGGATATGTTTGATTACATTTTTGTGTGTGCCCAGAGAAGCTAATGACCTTAATGCATATGACTTAAAACCCAATTCTCTGTCATTAAGTTTCAACTAACACAAACCTGGAACTGGCAGGAATCTACATCCTCTAGTGAATATCTTATCTATCACGCAGCATAATAGTTAACGCAAAAGTTCAAAAGAACACTGTTTCTCATCTGCTCTACTCATAATTTGACTAAAAGATTAAGACATCCCTTAATTTCCAGTTCTGCAGGAAGATATTTCTTCAAAACTGACAGGCAGTTCAATGAAATAATTTTGAAGCATGTGGCTATATATTAAATCTGGTGATTAAGCTTTCAGACAGACCTTACTAGTAGCTTTCTTCCAGACTCAGAGCTTTCACCTTGCATAATAATCCTTGGCTTTCTTGAAAGCCCCGGATCTTGTTTGTCAGCTAGCAGGAGTTACAGTAGTTAACACCACACTTAATTGTGTAATTAATTTATTGTGACTAAATTTCCAGCTGAAAGCTCCATCAGCCACACAGACCCTGCTCCACAGGTCTTTCCTCCAATTTCAGTTGAAACAACACAAGCATTAAGCAGATTTGGTTTTAAAGCTCAGCAGAACACCAGCATAGAGCTACTCTAACAGCTTGTAAGCCCTTCTGTGCTATTTCTGTAGCTCAACGTGCAAGGACTCTTCTGTCACCAGCTTCCAAGCTGAAATTTTTTCATGGCTTAATTTTTTAGCCCCATGTCCACAAAACAAGGGCCTTCTGTTCAAGACTTTTCAGATTGCAAGTTTTTACCCAACAGCCTTCATCCTCACAGTATTTTCCTTTCCATTATCAGCAGTTCCCTCTTGCTGTGTAAGAGAGGACAAGCCCCTGCTCCCCACCTGTCTGTCCTGAGGTTCTAATGAACCAACTGGATTCACTGTCAGTGTGCTCAGCTCCTGAGCTGTACAGGTGTCACTCCTGCCATTACAGACCCTGCTGCACATGAGAGGTAAGAAAGACTGACTAGTTGTCCCTGCAGTGCTCGAGTGTCACTCAGCCTTTACCTGACAATGAACTCAGCTGTCTCCAGTGAGCACTACTAAAAAGGTACGTCTTGCTTCAGCCACGTGGAAATAAGTGTCAACAAACACAGAATCTGAGGCCATTTAAACAAAGCTCTAGCTGTAAATTCTGTTTGCCTTCTGGACAAATTACTATCAAGACAGTACCTAGTCTTTCAGGATATTAATTGTTTAACTTAATTGATTCAGTAATTCTGCTGAAGCAAGGATGGAGCTCTTCTGCTTGCACCCCCTTCCCCACCCATGCCCCCTCCCCAAATTAGAATATGGCAACAGTGAGTACTAGCAGGCATATACACATCCCCTTCACAGTTCATGCCCCTAAAACCTTATCCTTCAGTAATCATTCAGTATTCAGTATAAAACAAATTGCACCTGATTTAATTAGAGCACCTAGCAAAGCAATTTCAGGGAAGCAAGAAAGACCACAAGAAGCAAAGAAAGGAATGTTGGGGTTGCTGTATAACAAGGTTATTGATGAACTATTATCTTCATATAGGCCATATACATAATAGTCCATGGCTTTAATTTTGTCATCCAACCACCACCATTCCCTTACCTGTCCTCCACAAATGTGTCAGAAATTCTGTCTCTGCTGCTGATCACACATTCTTTTGACCCAGCTCAGATTATTTAGAAAGATGCAGAGCTAATCCTTTGGTGTATTCCTACTTGTTATCCATACCACTCTAGAAAGAGCCTTAGCAGATTTCTTTCTAGCCATAACAAAGCAGAATTTGTCTAAGAAAAACCTCATGCACATGTAAATTTAATTTGAACAAAATTTAGTTCTGCTTTGCTTCCAGACATAATTAAACGTTCCATAACACAGCTGCAGCATCTACCCCCTCACAATTATAGTCTCTCCACTGTTAAGGCTTTTTAAAAATTTTTTTAGAGCTCAGACATTCAGCTTTGAATCTTTCAAAAGTATTCAAGTATTCAGCCATAATTTTCATTGTGTTCCCTCAGAAGATAACATTATCTGCATGTACTGAACCCATGAAATGCAGACATTAGACCAGAGGCTCGTCATAATTAATTTTGACTTCCATTTGGAAAAATAAAGCACTAAACAATCTCCAAACTCTTACATGTTGGTGATGCTGCCTGTGGACTAGCAGCACACATGGACTGTTCACCAAAACAGACGTGTTTCTAACTTGTGCTTTAAGTTACCTTTTCCTGCAAAACATGCAGCACCCAATAAAACCCAAATACAGCCTGAGAGTTCCCCCTCAAAGGGAGGCTGAATTTCTACCTGAAAATACCTCCTTATTGGTCTGAGCTAGATAATGTAAGAAAGCACACAAATATGAATATCTGAAAACAGCTATTTCTTTCCTCAACTGATTATTCTTCCCTTAATTTTAAGACCATCAATAAGCAGCAGTGACTACTTCTGGTACTCCAGTAAGTTGCATTTCTGACCATCTTTCTTCCCACTTTACCCTTCACTGCAGGAATTTATATGTTAAAAAAACATTTACTAGATTTTCACATGGAAATAGTACCAGAAAGGCCTAGCAAATCTTTACCCAAACTACAATTTATTTTCCTACATAATTATTTACAGATTTCTTCTACAGCGGTAAAAAAACATGTTCACCATGAACAGAAATAGGATACAACTCTACTCTTCTGTCCTGAACCAAAATTAAACAGGAATGACAATCCCTTCCCCATTATCAAACATATATTCATGTGCAACACTACTAATTTTAAAAAATAATTACGCCACAGATAAGTATTGTTGATAGTACAATTCCAATGACAAACCCCTAAGCCATCAGTGTGTTAAGATACCATTATAGATGTTTTCACCTGCAATACCAGTGATTAGAAGTATTACAAGTTTAATGTCCCTCTCAAATTGTTTACATTTCACATAAGTATCATCTTTCTTTGGTGTTCTCATTAATACTTTATTCATTGTAAGCAGTACTGATTAACCCCACTGATGCCTCAGGGTTTAGCTTTTATATGTTTCAGATCTCTGCTGCTTTAGTGTGTGGGTCTGGGCTTCATATCAGGGGATGGTGAGCTCTCTGCACAGAGTAGGGAAACAAAGCAATTCCTTATCCACCTGGGGGCCAAGGACAATCCAAATCTCAGGCCCAAGAGCATAAACAATGATGGAATGAAGAGAGAAAAACAAGAAGGATGGGACTTCATGGGCTAAAGCTGTAATTGGACAATTAACTCCAAGATGCAAATGGAGCAGAACTGATAAAAGTGACAGAGCCCGTGCCTGGTGTCCATTTTGTGACCATTTTGGTTCATCTTGGGTGCAGCCCTGGCTGGGCTCTTGTGCTGCCCAAGGTGAATCCATTGAGGCCTTCTAATAAATCCCTGCTTTATTCTTTAACTCTGTCTGGTCTCTGTTCTAGGCCAGCCTTCTCAAGGCATCAGCCCAGACGAGTTGTTCATATGACATTGTATAAAACTCTTAGCTGTGGTTAAGCGCAGTTACACCCAGCCTTCCATCAGTCCCCTTTGTTCCACAGCTGTGACTATTCTCTTTTATGCTGACTCTTAACTACCAAACCCTGGCTAAGGGCAGGAGTTCTTATTTTGCTCAGTTTTACCAGTTGAGATATATTGCTGAATCTCTTCTTTTAATTAACAGAATTCATTAAGGTGGGGATGAATGGGTCTTTTGAGATCCAAGACTCTCCATCACAAACATCTTTCATTTATATATTTTATAATTTTTAAAATAAAATTTTCAGCAAGTCTCTCACATTTCACAGCTGGACTTCCTTCCTTTATTAATTTGTATGCTACCTTCCTGTCAAAAGCCAGGCCTAGATCCTAGAAATATCTATACACATGCCTAGGTTACAACACTTTGCCTCTCAAGTACAATTCAGATGTACATAAGCCAGAAACAATTAACTCTGAAAGCAATATGAAAATATAATACAAAATAATTCAGAAAGAGCGAGACCAATGCAAGGTTTACACTTTGTGTTAGTCTGTATTGCCAGTGTTTGCATGAAAAAAGTGCTTTACACTAATGTCCTGGCCTTCATGTCCTTTTTTGACTGCTTTTCTTCAGCCAGGTCAGCCTTCCCTAATGACTCCATTGTAAAATGAAACAGAAATAGAAACACCACACATCACCCAACTGGTTCAGAACTCATCAGAATTATAATTTTCTTCTTGTACAATTTATTTCTTTTGCAACACAGTTTGCTCCAGATACTTATAAACAAAATCTAGAAGTATAGTACTAACAATGGTAAAGTCTCCCAATAATTTTTGTTTATACAGTATTTTAAAATAAGGTGGATAGGAGAAGTAGGACTCAAAGCTAAGTCCAAAAGTATGGAAGTTAAGAAGAAAGAAGGCTTAGAAACTACAAAAATCCACTAAAATCAAAGACCTTCTTTCTTTCTCTACTTTAAATGTTTGTTCTTAATGCACAAATCAGCAGCTACTACAGCCTGGTCCACGGAAATTTGAAAATTCACAGCTGCTTCATAGGAAGCCAAAGAGGACAGCTAATACTCAAACCTTCCTCTTCCCTGCAGACATCCTCAGAGCACCAGCTCTGTCTCCATCAAGTTTGATAACTCAGCACTCCACAGCTACTTTATGAAAGTTATATGTAGAGATAAATAATGAATAAGCAGAATTTCTTGGGATGAGGGAGTTTAAATCTACAAACAGATAAAACCGACAGCTAAAACCATAATATATCACTCATAAGTTATAAAAGGAAGGATGGTTACAGATAATCTACAAGTTCAAAAATGTGTTTGGTCAGCAGCATTAGCAGCAGCCCAGAGAACAGCAATAATGGAAAGAGACCAATTTTCCAATCAGAAATCCTTGAGGCGAGACCTCGCACTAAGAAAGAGCAGACTAAGATTGGCAAAGGGCACTGTTCTAGTCTGGTTCCTTTGAAAAGTGTGGAAAAGCAAGGGAATGTGATTCCCCAATGGGAATTTGAACTGTCAGCATGGAAAACAAATATGGTTGGGGTTTTTTTATTTTCTTTCTAATTATTTGACTTTTCCTTAGCTCCAAGACCAGCAGTTTAACCTAAAAAGAAGTCAAATGAAATTATTTAATGCAACTCTCATGAGCTTCTAGGATTTCAAGTATTCTCCTTCATAAGCCAAGCACAGCAAAGCTTAAGTAATCTTAGTTCAGAGATGAATAACCAGCAAGCTTTTACATGGTAAGGCTGGAGAATCCTCAATTAGTTTTAAAACTCCTTAATGAAGCAAATCAATGCAAGAGTCCTTATCTGCATACATCTTAAAAGACTAAGCAATTCCAGCAGTTTATACATATGGTTTCTGAGATTTTAGATATTTAACAGCAGACAGACTTTTTTGTTCACATGAGGGATTGTGTTCCTGACCAAATCTTTAATTCCACTGTAATAATCAATAAAAAGTTATATTGTACACTCTGTAGCTGTAGTTCACCTTTTAACAAAGTAATAATACTTTACGTGGGTATGTAGGGGATTTTTGTAGAAAAGACCATGCAGTTTATACACAAAGACATGGAAAGACTAATAAATATTCTACTTGTGTTTGGGTAAGGCTAATTAAGTTGTAGAATCACTATCTCAGGTAAAAACCTTTCTGCACCATATACCTTTATGATATTTAGATGGTGAGAGCAATTATTTAGGTAGCACAATGAATCTTGAAAGGTCTGAAAGTTTGCCATAAATCCAGTAATGACATAAATACTATTAAAGTCACATATTTTCCTGCACCTTTTGTCTCCTTAGAAAGGAGCTGTTCACAATTACAACTTCATTCTCAGATATTTGCTTAGGTCATATAACACAAAGGAATGTGGTTTTTTTTTCATGAGCTCAATCTTTAATTATAATAAATATTTCATTTTCTTCCTTGTCAAAGACAGAGGAAACGACAGCAGTATAATCAGGACATGGAGCTTTCCCATTAATAACATAACAAGCAGAAAAAGATACTCACCATTTTTACAAAGTGCAAATTCTACCTCCTTTTCAGCAGTATTTCCCATGGTTTTAACAGCATCACCTCAGCCATTCATTAACTATTCCATCATTTCAGTATTGCTTTACCCAAGGCCTCCAACCACTCTCCAGCCCTCTTACGTTCAGGTGATTCCTTGCAGCTGAGAATAATTAGCTAACCTGCACTTTTTGGCACAGCTAGATAATGTCTCACCTGAAGGTACTAATTACTTTTACTGTAGCTACCACAGCTATCACCACATTTTCTCTAAGCTAGAAAGAATATGAGTACATTGAAACCTTGTACCTTGAAAGGCTTTCCCCAAGGGATTTTGACAAACTCCTCAGTGGATAAACTGAGAGTGATTTTTCAGGGCTGGTGACACATTTTATGCCTTCTGCTCTGATATTTCCCACTGGATTTGAGAAATCTAAGTTTAGTCAGAGAAATCAGAGAACTGCTCAAAGCAAACACTATGTAGCTTAAGCTGAGAGTTTGAAAGGAGCCCAGCTGTCTTTGTGTCTGTTCAGAACAAGATTAGGTTTAGGCCTGTGTAAATCACCTGAAGTACGAGGCTACAGGACTTCTGACAGGGAGCACTGGAATATGCTCACACACTCCCCATCCTTTCCCAATGGGACTCTGTTAGTGAGGCCTTTGATTCAAGGCTGATTTGACAAAATCAAAACACCAAGCCATGCCAGGCAGGTTTGTAACAATGCTGCACCTCTGATCACCACACCAGGAACACCTGCCTTTCCCTCCCACTCTGAGAGGAACATGCCCCCCTAAAGAGATGTGTCTGCACAGCCAAATGAGGTGTAACCACAGCACAAGTGAGCACATTTGCACTAATATCCAAACAGCAGTAAACCCTCTGATATTGCTGAAGGAATCAAGCATCACCTGTGGGTCAGCTCTGCAGCAGATCCAGTGAGTCACCTGGTGAATATTTCAGCTGCTAATCCAGCTCAGACTCTGTGCTCACAGCTGTGGGTAGAGATGTGCTTATAGCTCCCAGCAGTCAGCACAGAAATGCCAGAGCTAAACCATACTGCTGTGTTATGTTCTTACTTGGATGTAGCCTAAAAAGCTTTGTGTGTGCTTGTCTCCAAGTCGTGTTCAAATCTTTTTAGCTTGTCTCCAACCTGTTTCTGAACCTTAATCAGGAATTAAACCTGAGATCTCCATGTGACTTTACTCCTAGAGGAACAAAGACATCAGTCTTTGTCATTGCTTCCTCAACATTTTTGATAATTCAGTTTTCAAAGCCATTGAAAGAAAAGAACATACTATTTATCTAATAGAGCAGGTGAATATAACAGACACATGTTTTCATGAGATTTTCTAGCTACAAAAGTAACATAGGTATCTCACTTCAAAGCTATATATATGGTATTATACATCAGCTGCTGGTGAATTTTTGTAATTATTTTATGAACTAGGAAAAGGTTTCTTCTGTTTGTTTGTATTACAATTAACTATCAACTTCTTAATGATAGCAGTAGCCTCATCAGAAGTGAAACAATATATTCCTATGACCAAATTCTTCTAGAGAAATTAAGTAGTAAGGGAGAATTAGAAAAACAAAAAACCCCACACAAACAAAACCAAACAAAACACCCCACAAACAAACCAACACCACAAAAAAAATTTCCAAAGGACAAAAAGATAAAGCAAAACAAACCCCCAAAAAGCTCCCTCTCATTAAAAAAATATTACTTAACTTTACCTGAAAATAAGCTCAAATGGCAAATATCAACCTTAAGTTCTTCAAAATGCAGAAAAGCTACAAAGCTGGTATATTTCAGTTGCCACAAAATGTGGCATGAAATACCAGTAAGTTTACCAGGAAATTTACGTTTGTTGGTAATAAATACCGGGAAATTTACCTTTGTTGGGAGAACTAAGCTAGCACCTCAGGTGGAAGCAATCACAGGTACTTAAGGCACTGCAAAAACAAATTCAAAATTATACTTTTACATACTTTTCACATACCCACAGAAGTATGGACTGATATACTGAAAACACTGTGACACTCACAATGATAAAACACATTGCAAAAACATATTTAAAGAAAGAGAAGATAACAAAGCAGCTTGTAGAAAAAAACCCACCCCATTCTAAAGCCACCTGTCCACAAAGCCTGGACTGCCCCCACACTGAAGGCTGCAGCAGCACCTACACCATGTCTAGTAAAGTACCCACAGGCTGTACTTTACTAGAAAACCCTCACCTGTACTGATGAGGTGAGGTGTCATTTCGCAAAGAAATAGCACTGAGATCTTAATCTACATTCATATTGTGATACCTGACCAAACTGAAAATGGAATCCAGGTGGGGCTTACCTGATGGAGACTGTGCAATTCCTGAATGCGCTACTGCAGTGATCTGCAGGGGAACTGGAGAGGCACTGCAGGCTCAAGGTACAAAAACAGCACTTTTAGAGTCACTCACAAGGAAGTCACATCATCAAAGCAATAGAACAAACACACAGCACCTGGGAACTGGGCTTGGGAAAGAATTCCAAAGGCCTAAGAGCGCTGAGGGCCCTGAGCGGCCGCACCTGGGGCCTTCCGCAGCCAGGCTCCATTTAAACCGGGGCTGGAGACAGAGTTGATTCTGCTTCTCAGGGGCTGGGCTGTGCTCCTTGTGATGCTCCCAGCTGGATGGTGGCCTTGGCACTGTGTTGTGGCCCTGGGGGTCACCCAATGGCAGCTGAGGTCTTCTTTTCTCCCCTGCGCAATGTGGGGCATATCATGGTGAGTGAGGTGGGTGCCACGTTTAGTTTCCCTCAAGGCTCACCCTGCCCTTCCTGAGGGAGCTGCCCTGCTCTTACTTCTCTCTTTATGTACAAACAGCATTTTATCTCGGTATTTCTAACTAAATACTTTTGGGGAGCAGCTTTTTTTGACCCAGTATCTAAAGGCTTCACAAGCCATGTGGAAAAAGTGATTACTGCCTTTCACTAGCAGGTTTTTTCCCCAGATCAAGTCCACAGGTAACAACAGAGGTTGTGGCAGCTTTCCATTGGGAAATCCAGCCTGAAAAAGGGGTGGCTTTAGATATTTCCTGCAGGGAGTGGAAAAATAATTTGGTATGGATCAGAAAAGGCAGTAATAGTTGCGATGAAGTTAAATGAAATTTACAGAGGATAAGTTTTATGGATTTTGTTGTGGGTTATTAGCCACAAGGCAGCATGCCGATGAGAAGACTGGACAAGCAGTTTTTACTCTCCTTCCAAGGACTAAACAAAACACTGTTCTAGGCTGGTGAGGTACATGGGGACTCAGTGTTGCTTAACTTCCTTTACAAGATGTTGAAAAGTGTTCTTATGCTAGGTAAAGCATTGGAATTAAAATACTCTTGTCTGATACATACTAAAGCTTATATTCATTGAAGGATAGGTTACAATAAAGAAATTTGGTATGTGTAGTTTTTATCTAACTGCCTCTCAGGGAAAAGAAGGAAAAACTGATGTCTCACTTCAGTGCCCCATCTTGGATCTCAAATGCGTGGTTATTGTTTTTTTGTCCATAGCTACTTGATCAAGTCGCTTTCTCTGCAAAAGGTTCAATACTATAGAAATTTCAGGTGCTCCTCTGAATGCTGAATGATAGCAAGAGGGGAGCTGTGGGTTATTTTGGCTAGAACTTTGTATTCTGAGAGCCTCCTGTGTGCATCTGACATCAGAAATCAGACTAGTTCTTTGATACTTCTGTTAAAGCTTCAAGCATGTTGTGCCTATCCAACCTTGAGGTGGAACAGGGAAACCACAACGAGCTGTGGATTATTGGCTGTGGAACCTAGGCTTCATGTTAAAAATGCTTTTGGTGGTACATGAAGGAAGCCTTTTAGACTAGAAATATGCGAAATGGATAGTTTTTGTTAAATAGTGACAGATAACAGCTGATATGTTATTGGTCACAGCTCTGCCTTCAAATATTCATTTCATATGAAAATTAGCATGTTACAGGAAATGATTTTTTCTCAAAGAGTTTGTTAAAAGAAAATAGCATCCATGTTTTTGTAAAAGATTTGTTTGTTTGTTTTCAGCTTGCTTCTGAGCTACGAAATTTGGTCTTACCTTTTTGTTTAACTTTAAGGATATTTTTTTTTTGGAAATGCAAAAACTGAAGGGCTGTTGTAAGGCCTGCTTAAAGGCAGTAAAGGAACTGTGGCAAATGAAGTATTTGATATAATATTTAATGATAAAATCTGCTTTGATAATGTGATCTTCTTGTAGATGACTCTTTCTGAAAGTGCTCTGTCTTTCCACCTTGAGCCTGCAGTACCTCTCCGTGCAGAGGTAGCAGGCAGTTCAGGAATTGCTAATCTCTGTCAGGCAAGGCCTACCTAGATTCTATTACCCCATTTTGAGTTTGGTCAGGTATCACAATATGGATGTAGATTAAGATGTCAATGCTATTTCTTTGCCACATGACACCTCACATATTTACATTTCAAAGCCTGTATCGGCAAGATGTTACAACGCTTGATAACTTTTGTAGTGCTGACAAGTAGCAACAATACTTTTCCTGCAGCACCCCTATCCCCCCAAAGAACATCTCCAACAGTTGTTTTTACAGTGTTGTGGTGGATGAAAATAGCTGTGTGTGCCCTCAGACAGGTACCAGGTAAATCCCTGGGGCAGGAGGGGTGTGAAGTGTGTCAGGGGAGAGGCATTGGGGTAGAAAGGCTGAAAGCAGGGCTTGACTGGTGAGCTGCGGCTCAGGCAGAGGATCAGCTGCAGGACTCTTAAAAAAGAGCAAGAGCAGGACCTTAAAAAACAGGATGAACTTGAGGGCACTTAGCTGGTCTTTGCTGTAGCTCAGTCAGTTAATTGAAACAAAAGCTGGAAGCAAGGAGCTACACTGGAGAGACAATGGCTGAAAAAGGGTCCTTGTTAATACTTATTTCTAGCTATCTTCCAGAGATCATGAAATGTTTTTCTACTTAGGAAATGAGTTATTCTTTACTGTACAGAACTGTAGTCCAGCCTCTCAGATAGTCAAAGAGAAGTAGCTTGGGCATCACAGTGTGTGAGGCTGTGGTGTGTAAGGAATGTTACCTCAGTGAGTCTGTGGTAATTTTGTCTTAGGAATATCTGTTGTTCTGATGGCTATTTCATCTGACATAAACAAAAGGAATGAGACAAAATGCCATGAATGTTATATTGAACTCACAAGAGCAAGAAATGGCTCACTCAGGACAGACATGTCTTACTAGATATCTCTGTGGGGTGGAATATTTCGTGTTTAGCGGTGCTACCCTGTAGTTTGGGGATCTTTGGAGATGGTCATTGTCCTCATATGAAGTCTGCTGAGGTGTTTGTATTGGGTTTTCATGGTTTAAGAATCTGAAGCTTTCCATTTGAATTTCCATGACTTTGTGGTATGGCATTCAGAATGTTATTTAAGCACTTCTGTGTGCAAGGCTTTTTCTTCTTTCAAAGGTTAGGGTTTTATGCCTTAGAAGGTAAAATAATAAGGTAATTATATCCAAAGCTGTTTTCTTAAGCTAATTTAAATAGAAAAATGAAACAAATTAATTGCTTTGCATTCCTTGTCGTCTTTGCAATGATCTGTAGCAGTCAGCAAAGCAGATTGAAGTGGAAAAGGATTTTACTTTTGTAATGGACTGGTAGTGCAACCTTGCAGTAAGCTAATAAAAAACCTAATTGAAAACTGAAATCTAGAGAAGTTGCCATGTGGTTAATATTTTGCAACAGAATTCAACTTTGTCGATTTTTCAGTTTTCTAAAACAATATGACCACTGGCCCATGACACATACAAATTGCAAGTGCAGCCTGACAAATTAAGCAAAAAGATTTGGTTTATAATATTCATTCTGGGGTGAATGTACTGAAATCAATATGAAATATTTGCAGAGTGTTTATTTTGTAGGGAGGAATGGATGTGATTTTTCTCCCTGTGTAAATAAAAATGCCAGTCCCACATAATGGCAATATTATGGTTTTTACATGGCAGTTTGATCTATCTTCTCAAGGCTTTACCTTACACCTTGAATGGATCCTTATCACTGTAAAATACCAATGCTTTATGCTGCACATGATTAAATTAATGCACTAGAATTAATTTCTATAGGGCTGCATTCTGCAGGTTTCTGGAGATGCTGCTTTCAAGTGTTTGCATGCCCAGACTAAATTGAAGCCTCCTTTTGAGGAAGTTTTTTGAGACCTTTGCCAGTGATAACAAGGAGTGGATGACAGGGATTAGTCCAGAAGAGCAAACATGGGTGATGTTTATCATCTGGAGTCTAAAGGAGAAGGAATAAGCTCTTTGAGGAGACATTTTGCTTCAGGAAGGAGAACACCAGTTGCCAGCATCTCCCACACTTTTTTCTTGTCCTAGAAGAAAGAAATCCATGTAACAAAGTGTCCTAGGAGAACTATGCAACCATACAACTAAACTGTCTATTTGGACTGAAATAACTAGCATATTTCATGGCCTGAAACATTTGGGCTAAAGTGAATTTAGAAATTTCTGAATCCATCATGATGCTGGTAGCATATCTTTTCTCTTATTGAAATTCTGTGATTTTCTTTCACCAAAGAATTATCAAAGACAGGTGTCCTTTATTCATCCCATATGTATGGATTTTTTCAAGAAACAGAAGGAAAAGTGATTTTTTTCTGTAAGAATAATCTGCCTTAGGGAAGATACTTATTTCTCTCTATAATTTGCTGTACTTTCGTTCTTTCCCCCAGTCCATTAGACTCTCATGGTCTGTGTGGTGCTTACATGATATTTTGATGTACTCTGAAAAATCACGGGGTTCTTTTAGAGGCACAACACAACTGCAGTTTGACCAATTTTTTCCAGTTCTCTTAGTATTTTCCCTTAGTCTCTTTATTCTCTTGATTTGGGTTATAGCTGTCAAGAAAATAACCTGGAGAGCAGAGAAGAGCTTGGGGTTGGTTTATCGCAAGTTTAAAGTTAAGAAAATAACAAAAAATATTGTCATCTTCCTACATAGTCCACATAACTAATTTAATTATTTTTAGGTTTTTAATCTCCTATTTTTTTCAAGTTATAGAGGACCAATTTCAGAAATCATAGTGAGGCTCTCACCCATACCCAGAAAGAATTGTCTGTATTTAGTTTGCTTTTGCACTGAAGCAGAGGTTTTCCATCTCTGCTCCCTAGTAATCTCTACTTTTTAGAGTCCAAGATAGTAAAACATGCCAAACAAAGTAGGGGGAAGAAATCAAACCACAATTTGATATATCAGGGAATGCTGTAGGGCATGAATATTTTCTTGGAACTTAATAACAAAAAAATGAATAAATTGTGCTGATTTTCCAGCAATCTTCTTCAAAGGACACATTTCTTGTTGGCTTTTTTTTTCCTTTGCTGTTGGACATTGGTTTTCTCCTTCTGCTGAGATACAGAGATTTGAACAAGTGTAAAACTTGTTTCAGAAGGGACAAATTTACCATCTTTGAGGTGAAAAAGTAATTTTACTGGCTCCAAATCTTGTTAGTAACAACAGGATGCAGTATTAAAAATGACAGTTGCAATCATGAATAATAAAGATAATTTAGATTACTCCCTGGCAGCACAACATACATCAGTTGATAAATTGTTTAAAAATGCATAGAATCAGTCCCTGTGTTGAACTACCATATTCTGTTTTCTCGACTTTTGGGCTGGCAGAAGATTTTTCTCCCCATTTAGGACTTAGTCATGTAGAAAAATCACATTAGCCAGACACCAGTTACTTATTACTGCACCATGCCTGATTGATGAGGGTTATTTTACTATCATCAGATTAGAGATGAGGGGACATAAATTAAAGAGGCAGGAAAACTCTCTTGTTGTGATGTCTTGTGCCTAAAACTACCCCTGAGAGGATAATGAGGTTAAATCACAGCAAGGCACAACAGTAACTTAGCAATTACTTGAAAAACCCCTGTTACTTCTTTGCTGTGAATTTGTATTAATTATATATAATTAATTTGCCATTAATTGTTTAGAAATTGGGAGATGGCACCTCCTCAAGTAATCATGAAATGTGTATCATTTAAGCAAGTGGTTATGCAGAGCAACTATCATCCTGTGAGCCTGAGGGAGATGGCAAACACAAAAGAGAACGTGGGCTTTGCCTGCTGAAGGCTCATCAAACAGCTCAGGGAGGGCTCTGAAGTTTATCTACAGGCAGCTTCACCGAGCACATAATCCAATTTGCTCCTTTTCTGCTCGCTTTCTACCGCCCCATCACCCTGCTGAACTGCTGCTGGAGTTCAGCTGTGCCTCACGGTACTTGACTTGCTCTGAGGATCTCCCTGTAGTGGAAGTGCAGGAACAACTGCCCCTAGCTTCAAAATATGCTACATGGGCTTGGAAAGGGTTCAGATAAGAGAGGACTCAGTGTTTTAACTCCTGATAGCATTTTTTTTGTACTTTTGAGAAGTGAATTGCAGTAGGACTTTGGTTTGGAGTTCATTTGTTTGACAGATGTTGATCTAAGAAATTATTAGACATTATCAGACTCCTTGGCCATCATCACAAAGATTAATGTGGGACATACTACAAAAGTAGTGTGTAATTCTGCATTTCTGAGAGATACTCAAACCTTTTGCTGAATATTGCAATGTGCAAACTTTCCCTCTCATTCCCTATTTTTTCATGTCTGGAAGCTGTGCAAACACTGGGACTGGTGAATGTAATTCGAGCCATAGGAAGTAATCTATTTTAAGACTAGGAAGTGAATAATTCAAGTTATAAAATATTAAGATGTGTTTTTCAGCCAGTGCAACAATGACCTAAAATTAATGCCTACACTTCTACTTGCATAGAATTTAAGGAACATAAGAAGACATCTAAGAAATTCCTACTAGAGAATGCAGTTTGTGTGTAAAATCACAGCACACAGCTCTGTTCAAGTTAAATGTGACTTTAATCAGTTTCACAGTGGTGGAAGTGTAATTCAAATTAGAGGTTATATATGGTTCAATTGGCTTGCAAGGAATATCCAGTCTGTCCTGCAGCCATGTAATGAAAAGGGTCACAACCTCATCTGTGCTTTGGGCTTTTGATGTATTTTGAGGCGTTTTGTGCTCTGAGGTGATAGAGTAGATTTTAGTATGAGTAAAGGCATTGACTTTCTCCTGTTCCCAAGACGGAGAGACCCTTTTCTGAGGACATGTTTTGCCCAGGACCAGCCTTAAAGCATGTTTTTGCCTGATTTCCATTTTGTACCATAATTTATCTGCTTTAATAGTCAAGCCACTCAAATAGAGTCATGTAAAGAGAAAAGTGCAGTTTAAGGAACCTTTAGTAATAAAATATCACAAAATGATCTGTGCAAATACTGTATTAATATTTCTTTATTATGAGATTTTTTTATTTTCACAAAAACTTGCTTTACTAGGAAACAGTTGAATCTTTCTGTAAAGAGTCTACAGTGTTTACTTGAGTTTATTTTTACTCTTAATGTTTTTTTAAATAGTGTTGTTTATATTCTTTACCTTTCATAGGACTGGGAAGAGTAGGGATGTTGTGTTTTCAGTCTGCAGACACATTCAGAATGAGGAATGAAGTCCAATCAGTATCTTTAAAATATTAATTTTAGTGTTCAGTGCTGCTGCCAAGAAAATTACGATCCAAAGTTCTTATGCATTAACGTAATCTTGTAGTATTTCAACTGGGAATAATTTATGCAGTTTTTTGAATGCCGTTTTCTCAATGGTTTTTTTAAATGTCGAAAACCCCTTTTCCATTAGCATATATTGATCACCAGATTTTATAGAAAAGTAAAACTCAATTTATTCCACCAATGCAGTTTTTTTTAACCTTATTTAAAACGTCACTGGACTCTTTTAGCTGTAATCTTGAATGAAATGCAAAAATGTTGGTGCGGTTTTCCCTTGGACAATCACACACATGTTCTAAGAGAATTGCCAGATGTTTTTAGCTTTGCCCTTATCTAATCTGTAGTGTTTTCAATACGTATAACTGAAGAGCCAAAGAAATTTACTCAGTGTGCTCACATTTTATTTTCCTAAGGATTTTTCTCCTGCTTGTTCTGCTGCCCCACAGTTGGACCCTGCTCTGGATAAGAGTCTCATTATCTAAAATTTGTTGCAGAACACGAACTCAGAGTTGTGGTGAAAAGACACATCTAAGAGTACTCTTTGTCCTAGCTAGTAATAAATTCCTAGCATAATGTTATAGAATAATATTATTGAATTTACTGCAACCTGTGCTCTTAAAACAATTTGGTCTGAAAGGTCAGCTTTCTATAGCACTAAACTCTCCCAGCTCATGGAAGTAATTATTGTTACACAGCAAGTTTAATTAAAAGCCCAATGCAACTGAGCCTATCAACTTCCAAACACTTCAAATAATTTTAATGATATGAAAGGTGGGTGGTTTCTTTTCCTTCTCTCAAGTGTCTCTTACTCCCTTTCCTATGATTTCGTATGTATTATGAATTAAAGGAGAAAATAATGGAAGTCGGAAACTTTTTTCTGATCAGGAGTATCCTTGCATAGAAGATAACACATTGCTAGGTCTGTTGGTTTTCTGCAAGCCAAGATTTAAAGGGAAAAATAAAACAATGATAATTTATTTTCACAAAACAATTTAGAGATAACTATCCTATTTTCTGTTCTAAGTGTACACCTTACAATTTGAGGATAGAACAGATATTTTTCAGGCTCCTGTTTCTAACACAAATCTGAGATTTTGGGGCTTTTTTAGCAGAATGCTCCTGCTTTTGTTCCTGTAATGTTCCTTCAATAGAGCTGGCTGAAAGATTGGCTTTGTTTGATAAAACAAGGTACTTTGGAAAGGTCTTATCCATCCATGGGTGTCAATACAAGCTACTTATTTCCTTCTAGATATTTTTATTCATGTTTCCTAACCAAGGACATCAAATAATTGTAACTTAAACTGCTGACTTGCAACTGTGGTCTTTTTTATTCTGGAATTTTTCATTTTCTCAAACAAAAATATTTTTGCAGCAAAGTAAATCTCCTCTTTCTGAATACAGCTGTTTAAACTTGTGATTCTGGACACTTTGTGTCTGTTTTGCTATACTTCAGTTAAATGTAAAAAGGTTTTTTTTGGAAATCAATACACAGATTTAAGCAGTATTTTTGACTGTTAATGATGTGACTTTCTTCGAACTTGAAACTTTTAAGCTGCTCTGTTTCTCATGTTCCTTTTTTCCCCCATTGTTGTTTTTATAATGCTTTTTTTTCCACTTTGCCACAGAAGAAAAATAAATAGACAACAGAACCTCTGTGTTCTTCTAGTCGAATGCTGAACACATGCAGACTTTATGCATTGCAAGTAGGACATGAAGTCCAGCTGGTGTTGATTTCAAAAAGGAGACACTCACCAACCATCCTCTTGAATAAAATGGCACAGCAACCCTCCCAGTTGTATTGACACTGGAGATGTCCTCAGAACAATAAAACTGCAGTAAGATGGCAAAAATAGCTGTGCCTTTATGAATGTGCATTTCAAATGCATACTCTTAGAATAACTGCTTCTTTGGCATCGAGTAGTATCCAAAATCCAAGATGAAGGGACTGATGCAGCAATAGGTGATGTTAATTCCTAAACTCAGGTTCACAAACACTATGATTCTTTTTGTTATGAAAATCACACTAACCCACAATGTTTCTTCTCTCACTCTCCTTTATTATATTTTAAGGTCATGATTTCAAAAACTCATACTGCATAATGTAAGAGAAACATGAGTGGGAAGCAATAATGAAATCGCAGGGTAGATATTAAGTAGTCTTGACTACCCAATTCCAGAATCTGGCTTAGAACAGGGTTGGGTATGGCATAAAAGGCAAGATTAGAACAAGGAAAATCATAGTTAGGCTGATATCCTCATCTCAGATACACCACTCTTTTTAATGAGATGGATTAAGAATAGTCAGGGAGGAGAATATCAACTTGTTCTGCTGCTGAAGTTGAGATCTTTCCTCTAGTGATCTCTGATAGCAAACAGCCAATGCATAAACCATAGGTGAAGTGTCCTTGTAAATCCAATCTCTTTTATTGTCCCTTCTCTTTGGGTCATCTGTTCCGTTGTCATTGTTTCCTCTTCTTTTCCTAACTTTCTTTATTCAGAGTCCACACTACTCTCTATTTTTATATACATATTTTCACTAAGTTCCTTTCTATCCACCTTAAGCCTCTGGATATGTGTTTGCTAGACTGCGTTTATTGCTGTCAGTGTTATTTTAGTCTTTTGCTGTCAGCTGTGCAAGAGGCTTCCTTTACCCCATTTGCTGGCATATGGCATAACCAGATTTCAGCCTGCAAGAGCACAACCAGACATGGCAACAAGTAGCTGAAAGAAAAGGATGTTTCTGCTCCAATTTCAGCAACAGCAAGGCTTTTGGTTTTTGTTGCTTTTTTGCTTATTGCTTCCTCAGTTCTGGATGTATTTTTGCAGTTTGAGTTTAAAAATCCCAAATACCTATGTGAGTTAACTCTTGGATTAATCTGGCTAGTTAGCTCTTGTTGTACTTCTACAGAATTGTGAAGTTATATACAAAAAATGCTATCAATTCTTATATTCATTTGCATTTAATATGAGAAAGACATTTATTATCAAAGTCCCAAAATTTTCTTTGGAACTTTATCCCTTTGGAGATGCTGAAGCATTCTTTTGAAGTAAGTGTATGCTTGCTAGATTTCAAAGAAGATAATAAAGAATGTTAAAGTTTGCTTAAGAAATATAATTTATATGCTATGAGTTCTCTAAAATAAGTATGACTGACTGTAGGTGTACACTGAGAACAGTATTTCTAAGGAGAAAAGAACTAATTAAATCCTCCAAAATGTCAGATTAATGATTAAAAAACATTTTTGTTTGAAAAGAAGAAAGGCAGAAAGTGGTAGAAAGTGAGCTGCTCCTAGCTGAATTTATGGTTTTAAACCTAAAAATGATAACTTCAAAAAACCTTGTCCCCCTCATTTGAATAGATAACTTATATCACTGACTTTGCAGCTAATACCAAGGAATTTGTTCATTTGCATTTCAGGCAGAAAAGCCAACCCTGCATTCCTTCGGCATCTGTTTAAACAAAGGATGATATCAGATCAAGGGCAAAGCTAAAACTGGAGTAATTTGCTCTACATGGAAGATGTAAATAAATATCCCACTGTACAATGTGATTGCAACATAGGACTTCTGTCAACCTACAGCTGATGTAAACAGCTCCTGAAATGTTAACCTGTGTCTTGTCTCTCCCAGTTTCAGTTTGCTCTCTCTAGTTGTCCTAATCAGTCATTTTTAAGACCCTGCTCTCAAATAGGCAAGTTGCAAAAGAAAAAATGAACCCTGGTATTTCTAAGGTGCTTATTTTAACATACAAAATGTGTATCTAAACTTCTAAAGAGGGCACACAAGTAGCTCAGCAGAAGAAAAGGTGAGAAAGCAAGTTTTTAAGGGTGAATAAGTCATCCTATAAAGTGCTTTTTGGCAATCAGGAATTATCCTAGGAATTGCATAGTTTTCTTTGATCCTTTGTGCATAGCTTAAATTTCAGCCAAGCAGCTTTTAATGGGGTAGTTTTTCTGGGTTTTGTTTCCTTTCAGTGCTCACATTAATACAGGGGAAATGTATCCATGTTGAATGTGTTTCAGTATTATTTACAATAACTAGTCCCAAGCATGCAATACTTCCAGCTAATGAGCAATATAGATGAAAGGCAGATGTTTGCTGAAACCATGAATTTGGCATTCATCTCATAGCAACATTTCATCTGTGCTGTGTGTTTACTTCTTGCTACGTTCATTGCCAAGTGACTGCAGTTCCCTTCTGCTGTAGTTTAAATTTTTTAAAAGGCCTCCATCTTGGAATTGCAGATCATAGAATATCCTAGGCTGGAACTGACCCATAAGGATCACCAAAGTCTGGCTTCTGTTCTTGCACAGGACACCCCAAGAATCCCACCATTTACCTGAGAGCATTGCTCAAAAGTTTCTGGGGATATGTCAGGCGTGGTGCTGTGACAGCTTCCCTGGGAAACCTGTTCAGTGCCCAACCACTCTTTGGGGGAAGAGCTTCAATCAATCTAAAACTCCCCTGAAATCTTGTGCCCTTCAGACACATAGAAAAGCAAAACTGATCAGCGTTTCATGAATTTAGCAGAGAATACAAGGAGGTCTGATAATCCAGAAGCTGCTTGAGGTTGAAACCCAGCAGGATTTTGATTCTGTGTAAAATGCAGGAGTGAGCTGGCAAGTTTAAATTCAGAACCAGTTGAGCTCTTCTTGTTGACACTTAAATGATGTTCAGCATTTTTTTGGCTTCTCCAGCAAACAGGGAAGCAGGTGCATGTGTCTCTACTTAGAATAAAGAGGTCCTGGGGAACAGTCAGCAATTGATTGGTCTGATTGTCATCTGACCAGGCACAAGATGCTCTGGTGCTGTGATCTCCTAGGGATCAGGTCTAGTCAGTGTTGGATGCTGAGAAGTTGGTTTTTGTTGTTGTCTTGGTTTGAAAGACAGGTGTCTGCTAAGGAAGGCAGGAGCCTCCCCTGAAACAGAAAATGCAAACTCCCTCCCTCCGAATTATTATAATTTTGAAGTTAAGGGGCTCTCAGGCAAAGATATGGGAGTAGGAATATAACAGTTCTTTACTAAGAATGTTAAGAATACAAATGCAATAGTACAAAACCAAATGTCAATATTTAATGATTTCTAATAGGAGAATAAAAAGAAAATAAGTAAGAAAAAAGAACTTGTCACTGGAAACAAACTGAAGCAGAAATAATCAGCACTGGTTTCAGCTGAACAATAAGCAAAACTAGGATATGAAAAGAAAAACAAAAAGAAAACACAACAGAAAACAACTTAGAGGCATTGACACAACAGGAATTATTTGGAGTTTTTTTAACTTAGAGGCAGCAGCAGAGATATAAATGATTTGAGGAAGCTAGGAGAAAATACGCTTTCAGGGAAGCTTATTTTGTCTGATGACATTGGTGAATAGGATTGTATTGTCCTAGCGGACATCCTTTAGCTTTGTTAAGGTAGAGAAGAGATGGAAGTGGGATGGTAGGAGGTTTTTCAGGGGCACTGCTGCTTTGTGTTGCTAATATTGGCCGTATACTGATATAAAATTACTTGCCATATGGGTACATTAGTTTTTTTCTTGAATAGCAAAAGCTGAAAGACTCTGAAAAGAGATCAAAGGAAGATAAAATATCATGCTGAATTGTCTGATTTGTTTCTACAGCTAAGACATTGTTTAGAAAAAGTTGAATGAAGGAGAGGCTACTGTTTTGATGTTTTCTTTAGGAACTT
The DNA here is from genome assembly GCA_013396995.1 of Dicaeum eximium. NCBI lineage: Eukaryota > Metazoa > Chordata > Aves > Passeriformes > Dicaeidae > Dicaeum > Dicaeum eximium. The sequence continues at coordinate 1,322,498 of VWZP01001408.1, read as the reverse complement.
TATTCCTAGTTTTGTTATCGAGGATACCTTTTGCTTGGTGGAAGAAATGTGTTATTTACTTGCTTATTGACAAGTAAATGTCAGTAATGGGTGGGATTGGCTACCCAGAAGCAGGTACTGAAATGAGAAATGAGCAGAGGAGAGCCACTCCACCCACCTGTGTGGGAGTGTGAAAACACGTTTGTTACTCAGCTGGATCAATTGCTGGGCTGATAGCAGGAACCATTAGCATACAAAAATTAATGTATTCCCTATGCTTTACCTAGAAAGAAGTGGGTGGTTGGAAAAATACCTTACTGTTGCAGAAGGCTAATGACTGATTACTGACGCTTTTATAAAATTAAAGACAGGTTTTTTCCCTTTGTGTCCTTGGGTGAAGGGAGATTAGGAGGTGTAGCACTTGGAACAGCACATCCCTGTTGCCTTTTGCATGGTTATAATAGACAGCCCTGTTTTGCCCAGCCACACCTTGCACTGCCATAGTTCTGTGAACTGTTTGCTCTTTATTCAGCAGATAAGCACCCATGACTTTTTTGAAAGTAATACGATAATAACATAAACCTTTACAAATTAGAACAGTTATTGCTTTCAAAGGGACGCTTAGACTCCACTCTGAGGTGTGCTGAATGTTAAATAGTCACTAGGGGGATGTAGGAGTTTTGATGGAATTTGGGTTAATCTTGAAAGAGTTTTTATCACAGCATTTAGATGCTGCTTTGTCAAGAGCAATTTTTGAACTTTACCTGAAAATGTTGTGCTCTGTGTAATATAAACTTAAATACACTCTCCTTGGCATTTCTTTTGAAAGCTCAACTGGGCTTTTTGCCTGGGCAGTTTCAGATTCGTTTTAAACAATAGGTCTTTCAGATACTGTCTCACATATGGCCCAAATTCAGGGAAACGTTTACTCCTTTAACTTAGTATTCTTTGCTTTACTGAAAAGCATCTGAAGATCACTGTCATCAGCAGACCTTGCAGTAAAATGCCGACTGCATCTGGTAAAGGGAAGGCAGTTTTTAACCTCCGCTTGTGGCACATGGACGGTACTGACTGAGGGATTGCCTTGTCTGTTACTGAAGGCTGGGGCATGGAAGACCACAGTGTAGCTCTGTGAGAGTCAAAATTCCAAGCCAAACAGCACAGAGAGTTCAGCTCAGTACCAGTCAGAGATGGATTTGCAGGCATATTTTAGTGTTCTCTGGATTGCACAAGTTCTTCACACCTGTTACTCTGTTTTATAGAATGCACTATTACCTTTTAGACAAGAGCTGAATTTTGCCTGCAGCATTAAAGTCGATTTACGATCTGTCTACAGGCTCAGCTGCTTTTCATTTAAAGCATAAAAAAGAAGGATTACTATTAAAGGACAAACCCACGAAAAATTATGTGGGATACTTACCAAGAAAATTGAAAGAAAGTATGGGTTTGAAATGTTTGGCAAAGAATAACACAAAGCTTTCATGGTCTGATAGCTATGGAAATGTGTGAATTTGTGCCTGGTGAAAGCAATGAAGGCTTATGAATGTGTTCATAAATCACATGTATCAGTTACGAACTAAGGAATGATTCTGTTGTTCATTTCTCACTCCTGTAGTTCAAGAACAGTACCTAAGGAGCCTAGAGGAAAACATGGAAGTTGCTTCGAATATCTGAGCAAGCCTGTTCCATGTCTCTGTTTGCAGATGCTAGCTCAGGGGGTTGCTATCCACTAAAAGGTCTGATGTTCTGTTCTCCTTGCTTGAAGGCACCTGTTTATGCTGGGAAGTCTATACCAGAACCTGGCAGTTAGCAATCCCAAACTCCAAAATGATGTTTCTCATGTTGTTTTACCTAAAAAGACAAATTTATTATCTGAAATTTACTGAGGATTCTTAGATGGCACCGCCAGTGGAAGAGACTAATGGCACTCTCTGTTTCCAGACAGATATATTGCAGAAGAGAGTGTACATAAAAATAGTTACAGTGCTAAACTTCTGTTAATATGTTTTCTGTGAAAAGTAAGCAAGAAATGTCACGATTTGGGCTAGTATTTATGACCAATGATGAGACCAGTGGGCTTAAAAATGATGGTACAGCTGACTACCAAGGAAGCAGGTTCATTTCTGCAGCACAGAAACCATGCTGATAATTCATTATACTCCGAACTGTCAGCTACAAGGAAGCTCTAATTGGATGTTTATTCTTCCTCCTACAGATCACAAAAATGTGATATATATCAAGGCTTTAATTCTTTTTGCAGTGTTAGGTTCCTTGTTGCAGTACTAATCCCATGCTGCCTTCAGGCTTCATATACTTTTAAAAGTATAACCAAATTTCTATTCTTGTCGCTTTCAAGTTATACATGAAAAGTAATCCAAGGTTTTTTAATGTGCATATTAAATGCATGCATCACTTCTCTTGTCCATCACCAAGGCTGTGATTTGTATCTAATATGAATAAGTAAACTCTGCCTTAACTTCATATGCATCTACATCCAGTCTTCAGTAAAGTAGAATGAAGTTTTACACAAGGAAAAGAAAGGGAAGTTTGGATTATGACACACATATTTAAATATTAACTCGGTCTTGATTAAAAGCCTCAAATAATGCTTATATTTTGTGAGGCCTTGCCTAGACTATTTTACTAAACTTTGAAGGTTTCACTTTCCAATTTCCCTGTTGACAGATGCTGTAGTGTTTGTCAGGGGCTTAGAGTTCTTCCAGCTCTTCCAACATTCTGCCAATTCGAAGGCCTGAAAGCAAAAGCTTTCTATTTTGAGGTTTTACTCTTATACAAATATTTTACTAATATATTGCTGTCTTAAAAGTCCACAGGAAAAATCCTTGTGAGTTCTGTGGGAGCTAACTTGAAATTTTTCTTTGGTTTACACACCACTGAGTAAATTTTTGTTGCTTTTTTTTTCAAATACTATAAATATTTTTAAAAACTTAGGTCCATGTGCAGTGTAGAGAAGAGTAATGGTTTCTTTGATCCTTTCTGTTATAAGCTAGTGGCACAATTAATTCTTTAGGCCTTCTTAGTGTTCTAGGTTTTTGTCATAGACTAAGCAACTTAGATCATTCAGATATTTTCAGAAGTAGATGTTCTACCACAATTCAAAGGATGACTGGCTCAGAAGAAAAAAAAAAACCAAACTAAAATAAGCATTTCCTACTCTTGTTCTCTGCAAGGAATACTATATGTTAACCTTCAGTTTGTAGTGAAAATGCTCTATTGCTTCTTCCCATTCTCAAAACTTTAGAATGAAGTGCCTGATGGTTTTTTTGTTTCCCTTGGGTTTTTGATGGCAGGTTTATAACCAGCATAGTCTGTGAGAAGTTCTACATAGAATATTGCTTTTCTATTTTAGAAATATTTTGTAGGGGTTACTACAATAATTTTAATGTCACCTATTCGCAGAAAAAGCTTCAGGGATACAGAGTCTGACAGCCTTTGGGTTGAAAACTCTAGTAGCTATGACATAAAGGACGTTCTTCATATATCTTGTTATTACACAGTGATAACCAGCTCAGGTTTGCAATGAGCAACAGTAAATCAGTCACCACCACTTGCACTCAAGTGTTGTCAGCAGCTTGTTTTTCCCATCCATTTAGTAGTACTGGTTTCCTCAGGCCACAAATGGACTCTAACAACTCAATAGTTAAGACATCTGGTTAAAATTGTGTAGCCTATGGCACCTACCAAATTAAAGTCATGTAATAGTTCTTGTGGCTCTTCAAGTTTAACAAAAATGGGGAAAAAGAGTAACAGCATAACAAGCAGAAAAAGCTATCAAATATCTGGCAAGAATTTTTTAATAAATGGGAACATAAGAGAAACACAAGAAATCCTGTGTTTTTGAGTGAGTAACTCTTCATGTCTTTGAAACATGATTACATTCCCAGTTAATAAAGCTAGAATAGACATCTACTCATGTTTTCCCTTTTTCCTAGCTGTCTCCATATCATATCTTCTAACGTATACAAGCCTCTGTCATAAATCCTTGCAAAAGAGGTTTTTATTTTGTCAAATCCAAGTGAAACTTTAGGTAATATGATGCTATACAGCTGCCTTAAAGAGACTAGCATCTGCTCTGATGATCTGACCAACAGTAGCCTTGTTCTGTGCTTGGTTAAGCCTATAGATAAGGCAAATAATTGGCAGGCTACTCAGGTCTTTCTGGCCTTTGCCATCTGTGATGCCTAAAATTATCTGAAATGACACTGCTAATTATGTCCTTCCCTTTGCTGAAATACAGAGGCTTCCTGTTATTATAGTCTAAGATCATTAAGATCATTTTTGGGTTTTGATATCTGTTTACAATGAGGCAATTTACAGTTCTTTTGGCAAGGTGAGGAAAAGATTAAATGACGATGTACATTGTACTACTCTAACAATATTAAAGGAGCTGTAAGTTAAATAGAAAATTAGGAATAACTTCTCTGGCATTGTTTCTTCATAAGAAGGACTGAACAGGGGTTGTTTTGGTTTCTTGTTTCATGTCCTTGCAGAGTAATGTTATGTAGCTTTTGGTCTGTGAGAGGTGAGACAGCACTCAGAAGGGTGGGGAAGCTTCTCAGGTTTTGTAATTGGTGTAATTCTTTAATCTGTTTTCTGTGGTATCTACTGGCAAATCAGTCCAATAATTGGCATTTATTCTTTGCTATCAGCATAGCTACAGGTCTAAAGGACTTGTGGTTGTATTGCCTTTGCTTGTCCTCTGTGATCTCCACCCAGTCATTGCTATCAGTGTATAACTGACATTTACAGTCTCAGGAGAACAAGACCAGACCATTCACTAGCCAGGGTGCAAGCCTGAAATGGAGAGGGACATTTCACAAGGGCATATACTGATAGGACAAAGGGCTATGGCTCCCAGCTGAAAGAGGCAGGTGTTGGTTAGGTACTAGGAGGAAATTCTGAGCCTTGTGAGACCCTGGGATAGATTGCCCAGAGAAATTGTGGGTGCTGCAGCCCTGGGAGTGTTCAAGGCCAGTCTGGATGGGGCTTTGAGCACCCTGCCCCAGTGAAAGGTGTCTGCTCATGGCAAGGAATTGGAACTGGATGATCTTTAGGGTCCTTTCCAACCCAAACTACTCTACGTGTTACTGAAAGATTTCTGTTTTTCCCTCTGAGTATCCTCTTCTCATTTCTCGTGTGCCCAGTTCTTTGTTCAACTTCTCTGCAACACACAAGTATGATAGTCTTGGTAATGACCTGAATTTGTCCACTTGGATTGGGGGGTGGGATCTAGACTACTGAGCAAGGCAGGATTTGGTTCTTTTTGCTCTCAGTCTTTTGCTTTATGGACCACACCAATTAAAAACTAAGAGGAATGGGTATAATGAGAGAGTTCAACTATTTTTTGCTCTACTTTGCCTCTCAAATAATGTCCTCATTCCACCCTGAGGTTACCACTGCTGATGGGAAAAAAACTGACCATGGAAGAAAGATGTCACATTTTCTTCTCTTTCCTTCAAATGCAATGCAGCAAATTTAAGTTGAAAATAGGTTCGCTCTACATTCCTTTTATTTAGGCATTTCAGTACAGATTATGTCAAAAATATATCACAGAAGAAGTAGAAAGCTTCCTATGTACTGAGTATTTTTCTGTTATGTCTCGCTTTCTTTAAGAAAAAAATTTTGCATGCAGAAGGGATTTTGAAAAATGTCCTTTCCTGACTAATATATTCTATACATGTAATTTTATTGCGTTTAAAATGGTATAACTTGATTTTAGGAAAAAATCTCTCCTGACTTCATCAAGCATACTTTACTTCAGAATACCCAGTAAGTAAAAAAAAAACTTTCCTGCATAATAATTTATTTTTAGCTTCCTCCAGTGTAAAATCTGCTATGGTACCAGAAAAAAAATTAAAGTGGCCTTAATTTTACTTGTTTTCTGCATCACCTTTGAAAAATTCATAGCATGTATTTCAATAACCAAAATGTTTTCTCTTTGTCTAGAGTGTGCTCTGCTTTGCAGATGACAGCTGAGCTTGTCTAATCAAACTAAAATTGGTACGCTTACTGAACAAGGCTGAGCACTTGTTTATGATCTGAACCAAAGGCCAGCTTTGGATGTATGTTGTGGAATGCCAAATAGATCAAGATGCTCCCTGACACTGAAATGAACTGCAGTTTTGCCTAAGGAAGCACTGCATGAACTGCCTTGTTGCTTTAAAAACCAGCCACACAAACATGAAAAGCAATTGAAACCTACATGTTTTATCACAGTTTTAAGTCTGAACCTTGTGCTAGATGAGTTTGTGTCTGTACCTTTGAGGAACTCTAAAAAAGGAGGTTCTGGATAGCAGTTGACTTTGACTTTTCATCAATGATTTCATACAATTCCTAGATTATCTCGTTTCCCATCCTCCCTGTCACTGTTTTTGACAGGGACAAATGGCTGAGGAGATGCATGCAATGCAGTTGTCAGCTCCAACAAAATGCTGCAGAAAGGTGTATGGGAATAGCTGTCAGTAACAACAACAGTCAAAAAAAAGTTCATTTCTTTTGGCCACTCATGTGTCAGCTGTGAAGGAAATGTGTTTTGCTCACATTCCTCAGATTTTCCTTCAACTGTCTTAATGTTGCAGTAGACAGGTTTAGTAGGGGTATTTTTTTTTGTTTGAGGTTTTCTTTCAACCTATTTAAGATTTAGTATATGAAAACAATTCCTGGATTTGATGTTTTTTAGAGTTATAAAGTTCATACAATTTCTCTAAGTGTTTTCCTTTTTCCTTCTTTCTCAGAATTCATTTTCTATTTTTATTTTGGAATTTAGCTTGTTAGTTTCCTAGTAAAATTGACAAAAAACTGTGAAACAACATGGAAAGTTAGTATTTGTTTCCTTTACTTGAGAGACTAAACTGATGGAAAATTTGTCATTTTCTGATGTCTAGAGCAGACAACTAATTTACTTGGATTTTGTGTGTACCTATTTTGGAGTTTGATTGGTTTTGGTTTTTATTTTAATCATGAACGGAAAAGGCAGCCACGCTAATTAAATTTTTACATATTTCATATTTATGCATGTAATTATCTAGAGCTTACTGATTTAAAAAGCTATCTGCTCCTGACTTCTACCCTTCATGATTTTTTTCTGTCATGAGTTTTCCACTCTGGACCATAAATTGCAACCCTGAACTGTTTTCCATCTTGTCTTAAAAACAAGAATACACCTGCTGTAGACAAAATGCCTTTGCTTTGATTTCAGTGACATGTTTTGTTCTGCTCTCTGAATGGCCATTCTCGAGGTTTGTCTACTGATTAACGTAAAATGAAAGGCATCTTTCATGTGCTGTTAAGACAAAATAATCAGGGAAGAATAATAGATGAGTTTCTTGTCTTTGCACAGACACTACATGCCCTATTATTGGCAGTATTGTGGCAGAAACCCACGAGGAATAAAAGAAATATGGCAGACATTAATTCCTTGTCTTTCAACAGAACATGCTTTGTCCATGACTCGCACATACTATGATGGTCCTAGAAATATATTGGATTACACCGTTCTGGTATTTCTAAAGCACATTTTAATGGGGAATGCACACCTCAGACGTTCTCCAAAGCCGGTGTGATGCAGGGTACAGATGTGCAACAAAATTCATTGCAGCTTTAACCAATACCAATGCAAGCGTGTCTACTATCTTTTCTCTAGGAGATGCTTCCTTGAGCAATGTCGAGTTACCAGATCGCGTTCCTCACTTTCTCAACTGCTGCCTCCTCTTCGCGCCCTCTCTCCCCGCTCGCAGCGGCCGCGCTGCGCAGCCCCGGCAGTGCCGGCGGGAGGCAGGGGGAGCCCGGGAGCAGCGCGGCGGC